>OX375866.1:33035692-33117687 GCA_947359475.1 Heligmosomoides polygyrus bakeri | reverse complement strand
CCGTTTTTAGAAATTCTGCCGAATTCCGAGATTTCAGTAGGTTACTTCTCGTTTGAGGGTGGCCGGGTCAGGATCACCGATCACCCTCATTTATCAGTATGGGTAGTCTCCTGCTGTAGACGTCCGGATGGACTTCGGCATCATGTTCGGCACCCCGAATAAGACCCGCCCCTGAATAGAGCTGTTATCTGGGTGAGTAAGAGCACGGAGAACATAGACCGTTGTAAATTGTACGCGCGGGCGTGTTCGGAGCGCGATAACTCTGTCAGCTTCCAATCTTTCTGGCTGGAACGTGTAGATTCCGTAGGCAGTAATATGCCCTAGTAAAGCGCCAAAGTACAGCAAAGTATCTTTTGAATTGGCAAGGTTACGGCGGTGCGAAAATGCAGGTTGGGCCTGTGTGACACGATTTTTTCAGATTTCGGTCGACCGCTGCA
The DNA here is from genome assembly GCA_947359475.1 of Heligmosomoides polygyrus bakeri. NCBI lineage: Eukaryota > Metazoa > Nematoda > Chromadorea > Rhabditida > Heligmosomidae > Heligmosomoides > Heligmosomoides polygyrus. The sequence goes on along the minus strand of OX375866.1, from coordinate 33,117,250 downwards.
GGTACACGAGAGGAGCTAACAGCATGCAAACTCGCGGACGAGCAAAGCACCGAAGGCACTTTACGATGGTCTGCTGCTAACTCTCCAGCTGCTTAAACTGCCTTTACCCCAGCTGCCATTTTAGAGCTGCTGAGGGCAGCGGTGAAGTTTCTTCCGCCCTTACTCGCCCACATTTAAGTTTTCGAGCCCCAGCCAGGGTACCATTCTGTTCAACTCAAAAATTCCCATCGAACGGTATCAATTTCGACCAATTTTGGAAACATTGATGTTTTGACACTTTCTCATCGAAGACGGCCTCTAGACCGTGCCAGACGGACGATGACGTCATCGAAAACCGATGTTTCCGAAATTGGTCGAGTTTGATACCGTTTTATAGAGCTTTTCGTTCTGAATTGAACGGTGTTACTACGAGTGGCGAGAACTGTTGTCTGAGCGAGTAAGAACACGGAGAACATAGACCGTTGTTGTGCTAAATTGCGCGCACGGGCGTGTTCTGAGTGCAATAACTCTCTCACGTTTGAATCTTTCCGGCTGCAATTTGTGGCTGTTGTAAGAAGCCGAAAGCTCAATAGGCGCGCTGAAGCACGGCAACGTAGCTTATGACTGGACAAAGTTACGGCGGTGCGAAAATGCAGGTAAACCTTGTGTGACACGATTTTATCCGATTTCAGTCGTCCACTGCGGGAAGACAAGGAGAGCTAACGGCATGCAAATTCGTGGTGGAGCACGAGACTGCAAGCACTTTACGGTGACGTGCTCGTAGCTCTCCAGATGCCTAAACTGGCTTAGCACAATCTGCCATTTTAGAACGGCGGAGGGCGACGGCGAAGTTCCTTCCGCCGTTACTCGCCCACATTTGAGTTCTCGACGCTCCCAATCATGCCATTCTATTCAGCTCAGATAGCTCTATCGAACGGTATTAATTTCGGCCAATTCTGGGAAAATTGGTTTTTTGGAAATTCCCCACTCGAGGACGAGGGCGCTCTTCGTCGAGCCTGCCCGGACGATGACGTCATCGAAAGTAGACGATTTCGAAATTTGCCAAATTTTCTTCTCCAAACTTTGTCCTAGGGGTTAAATGAGGCGCTGATTACGAATCCGTTTTTGAAAATTCCGTCGATTTCGATAGGTTTTGGGTTTTCTTCTGGATAATTGAGGGTGGTCGTGTCAGGAACACCGATTTTTTCAAACTTCGTCTAAGGGCAAGGGTTATTCAGGGTGCAGGATACGATGCCGAAGTCTATTTGGCCGATTATGCCAGGAAACCACCAATACCGAAAACTGAGGGTGGTCAGTGGTCTTGACCCTACCAATCTCAAATGGCTGTAACTTGCCAAAATCGGTGGAATTTTCAAAAACGGACGTCGGATTTGTAATCAGCGCTCCAAATAACCCCCTAGACGGTTTTGAACGAAGTTTGGACAAGAGAATTTGTCAAATTCCGAAATCGTCGACTTTCGATGACGTCATCGTCCGGGCAGGCTCGAAGAGCGCCCCCGTCTTCAAGGGGTCGAATTGCCAAAAAAATCAATTTTCCCGGAATTGGGCGATACTGAAACTGTTCGATAGAGCTTTTCGAGCAGAACAGAACGGTACTATCAAGTGGGTCAAAAACTTAAATGTGGGCGAGTAAGGACGGAAGAAACTTCACCGCTGATTACGAATCCGACATCCGTTTTTAGGAATTCCGCCGAATTCCGAGATTTCAGTAGGTTATACTGAAATCTCGGAATTCGGCGGAATTTCTAAAAACGGATGTCGGATTCGTAATCAGCGCCCCAAATAACCCCTAGATGATTTTGGACGAGGAAATTTGGCCAATTTCGGAAACATCGATTTTCGATGACCTCATCGTCAGCGCAGGCTCGGCCCAGGGCGCACCCGTCCACGATGAGAATTAGTTAAAAAATCGATTTTTCTGAAACTGGTCGAGATTTATATTGTTCGATAGAGCTTTTCAGGCTGAAGCTAATGGTGTTATTGCGAGTGTCGAAAACTCTAAAATGGGCGAGTAAGGGCGCAGGAAACTTCAACCGCTGGGTCCGCTGCCCTAAAACGGCAGCTGGGGCTAAGGCAGTTTAAACAGCTAGGAAGCTGTGAGCACGTCATCTTAAAGCACTTGAGGTGTTCTGCTCGCGCGCACATTTGTAGGCCGTTAGCTCTCGGCGCCTTCCCGCTGAGGTCGACTGAAATCGGAAAAATATGCCACTCAAGCCTCACCAGCATTTTCGCAGCGCTGTAACTTAGTCCATTCATCAGCTACACCGTTGTGTTTAGATCACGCCAAGAAACTTGTGCTGCCTATAATGTCCTGAAGTTGCAGTCGGAAAGATTCGAACTTGATAGAGATGCACTGCACTGCAAACTCGCCCGCGCCTGCAATTTAGCACAACAACGGTCGATGTTCTCCTCGCTCTTACTCACCCAGATTACAGTTCTGTCTGCTCTTAATAATACCGTTCAATTCAGCATGAGAACCTCTATCGAATGGTATCAAGCATGGCACAATTTGAAGATATCGATTTTCGATGACGTCACCGCCCGCCTGCCGCGGGTCGCGGTCTCCAGCGACCTCGTCCTCGATGGGAAACCGCCAAAAGTCGATATTCCCGAAATCGGTCGACATTGATACCATTCGATAGCGCTTTTCATGATGAACAGAGTGGTACCATAGCGAGCGTCGAAAACTCAATTCTGGCCGAGTAAGAGCGCAAGAAGCTCTAACTGCTATCTTCTGCCGCTTCAAACTGGCAGCTGAAGCTAAGGCAGCTTACGCAGCTGAAGTGTTCAGAGCACGTAGTCGTAAAGTACCCTAAACGGCCTGTTCGCCAACGCGTTTTGAGGCTGTTAGCTTCCCGCGCCTTCCCCGCAGTGGTACACCAAAATCGGAAAAAATACGTCACACAAGCCTCACCTTCATGTTCGCACCCCTGTAACATCGCCTCGTCCTAAGCTACCCCGCTCTACTTTAGCGTACTATTAGGCCGTTCTGCTGACTACAAGACCCAGTAGTTGCCGAAACGATTCGAATTTGACAGAGTTACTGCGCTCTGAAAACGCCCGCGCGTGCAATCTGCGAGCGGTTGCCCCACTCGATTGATAGGTTCGATTCTGTATACATTGCTCCCGGCGCACTCCTAAGTCTCCCCGGAGACAGTACAGCAAATCCTGAGTAGGGCGGCTGCGAATTTCTGATAAAAACTCTTCAAACGCCCACTCTACAAGCTGTGTCGCCCAGTCGATTGATAGGTTCGATCCTATATACATTGTGCACAGCGCACTCCAAAGTCTCGTCGGGACAGAGTACAGCAATTCCTGAGTAGGGCGGCTGAGAATTTCTCATAAAACTCACTAAATGCTCACTCTACAAATGTCCCCCCCCCCCTTGATTGATAGGTTAGATCCTATATGCATTGTGCACGGCGCACTCTCAGAGGATTCCTGACATGACAAAACACTTCACGCCATGCTTAAGATGCTCCGAGAACATGCAAGCAATGGAAAGTATGCTTTGTATTCTATATAGCAAAACCTTTTTTTTTTTACTCTAATGAACGAGAGAAGGCCTAGAGAAGGCAAGGAGACGGTTGGGGTGTTCTATTCTCCGGGTTTGGGAGGCGAAGCCCCCAACCGGACGTTTGGCGGCTGTTAGGCCGCTTAACGTCTGGTCCGTTATATACATATATTATGGACCAGACGTTCAGCGGCCTAACGAAGGCCTTTCGCGACATTGGTGACACCTCTTCTGAACCTGATGAACGACGTGATGACATGTCTTCTCAAGCCGCACGTGGTTTGCGTGACATCGTTGATACGTCGTGTGAATCTGGACTTTCTATCCATTGCGACTGAAACAGCACTATCGGTACAACCGATTATTTCAGCCCTCTCTTTTTAAAAAGCGTCGTATAATCGTGCGTGGTGTCCAAAGTGTTGACGCGCAGCCTGTTTTTCTTTGACACTCCGTGGAATTCAATCTCCTACGGCTCCTGAGATTGTCGCCGGAACGCATTACTATTCCGGGCGCTTAGCAGCTGAAGAGGCATGCAAGAGCTCCCACAACACCATCTGGGGCTTCACCAATAACAAGACTAAGGTGACTTGCTGGTCCGTTGTGTCTTGTGTCAAACGATGGATCTCCATTTTGCAGGGGCCTGACATTTCGACTCCTCGCCGTCTGCAGAGCCCTAAACGTGGCGCATTAGGTCTAATTTGCGCTCTACTTCACCAATCGCCTTAACTTCTCTAGCACTTCGAATCCATCCCCACGAACACGGACAGCCTAATTAGGAGGAACGAGTCCATCGCAAGGGTCAATGTCCTCTCTCATTAGTTGATCAGTAGAGACGAATGAGAAACACCGCGCACCGTGCCTTCTACGGACCACAACGAGGCCTAAACGGCGGAAAGTCACTCATAACTCATTTATTTTGCTTGCTCAGAGAGAATAAATTAAATCGTATGCACCAAATTCAGGTCTCTCAAGACTCGACCAAAAACCAAATCGCTAAGCAGAGGTAAACAAAGATCTGGCTGGAAACTTCGTATAGCACAAGAAACAACTGACTGACGATGTCGAGGTTTCAAATAAGAGATTCGAGTTTTCTAAGGGGACCTTTTTTTAACACCCACACGAGCAACACATCCACTCGGAATGCAACAGGAAAGGTCATCGAAGGACTTCCATCCTCGCTTTTGATAACCACGTCCACCTGTCCATATGCCAGCAGGAGCAGGATATGTATGCCGGCCACTCCGTCCTCGTCTACGACGTTCTGCACGCCTTCTTATCGGTGAAAGTCGTCCAGGAGTCGGTCCTACATGGCCAACACCGAACACTTGAAAATTTTCCCACAAGTTCTCGACAACACACTAACGCTGCTCTCCATTCGCTAGTTTGCAGAGGACAAGGTTTTGTCTCATCAATGGTCAGTGGAAGACCATCTTGCAGTACTAGAAAAAAGACATATACGACATTAGCAACTATCGCCCAATCCGCTCGTCGTCTGCAGTCTGCAAACGGTTCACTCGAGTTATTCTGTATAAGATCGACAAAACGTTGGATGACGGGCAGTCATGCTAACAAGGAGCGTTTCGGGAGGATTCAGCGCGATCGACCTCACAAACATTGTCATGAAGCTCGCCGAAGTGTCGCGAGCACAAGACGTCGCTGTCCTTCATCATTTACCTGAACAAGGCATTCGATCCCGTGAAGCTCTGATCACACAGTTGCTCCCACTCAGTACATCAGAATACTTCTGGGGCTTTACAGCGTACACACGACCAGTATCACAGAATCCCACGATATGATCGTCAACGTAAAGAAGAGGCAAAAGGATACCACATTCCCGAAGCTCTTCAGCGCCTCCTTCGTCATGCGAGACCTGGAAAGTCGCCAACCTCACCATCTACTTGTTTATCAGACGAGATACAAAGCGCATTACCGATGTAAATCTATTGATCAGGGGCACAAGAAGCATAGTGGAAAGAAGTACCAATTCTCATTGGGTGCACCCCGATTCGGATTCCGCCTGGGTCAACCAGGACCTGCACCACTCTTCGTCGGCGAATTGGTACTGGGATTTTCTGACGCTGACTTATTCATCGACTGGCGAGCATAACCCGTTCTGTGACACCTTCCGGACGTCGTTCATCATGCTCTTTTCGTCTCTCGGTCGCTGTCTGCCTCACATGTTTCGCCACACTCTTCCCCATAAACGATACGAACAACACGAGAGGAGATCCTCGATGCCGCTCTTCTGCAGCATTCATACACGTGTAAATCTAGGCCGCGGGAAAGGGCGCTGGTGAGGGAAGCACCGATCGGAAAAGAGCATGATGAACGACGACCGGAAGGCCATTATGAATGCTCCCAAGGGGCGAGCGGCCGCAACAGTGGTGGAGCTCGGAACGAATGACGTCCGGAGAGCGAAGAAAAGCCGAAGAAGAACTCTCCCCAAGAAGACACATTAGACGAATGAAAGGACGGCGAGCCGCGCGACTCTGAAAACAGCCCCGCCACACTCGACGAACTAATGAAGGAAGCTGCGGCTAAATGAACGCCGTCACACGCACGCACCCACTCACTCACACACACACAGGGCCACCTCAGCGCCCTGCTTACACGGCTCGGCGACTGATTCGCAGATTTATACGGCCATCACAGGTTGTCTCTGCACAGTGGGTGGATATTTGACAGGAAAAAATCACAGGGAAAGGGGTCTAGACGGCTTGCGGGAGCTGACGGAAGTCGACGAGGTCGTCGTTGCCACCGATGACACATGAGAGATTCGCGGTCGACAATGAGGCGTTGAACCGCCCCTGCCTCGCCTGAAAACAGAGCTGTCACGCATCGCCCCGACGGAGGTGCACCCCCAGAACGGACTCACTTTCCTGAATCGCTTGAAATTGGCAGAGTTCGAAGAGGAGACATCGAGTTTAGGACCATTGGCGACTGCAGGTCGCCGAGGCCGCTCGATATCAGCATAGTGCACCAGCTCACTCTGAAAGCAATTGTCAACCGTGACAGGAATGAAGGCAACCAAAACCGCCATAAAGAAAGGGCAAAACTTGGCTTCTATCCTATCCTCTCGATATAATAGTAAACAGCTTTGTATTGCTCACCAAATGCATGAAAGAGGCGAGCAGTGGTTGTTGGAGAATCTTTGGAGTCATGATGAAGTTCATTTTGCGTAACTTGCACTACTCAACAATCGTCTAATAGTTTCTGAATGTTTACGGCCAGTCCTTAAATAATTCAGAATATTACCAGTTATATGCACTATTTTCACGTGAAATTGGACAAACCTAAGCAAGGTTGACGCTTTTGAGACCAGATTGAACATCTTCCAGATCAAAACTAGCATCTACCGTGCCAAACTAGAGAATCTCCAACAGTTGTAGATTAATTTGTTTGCTTTAGGAAAATTTACTATATCTTTAAAATGTTTTAATTCACCTATCCTGATAACTGAACGCACTGTTAGACATTTTATAAAAATTTATTGTATCAAAAAAAAACAGACCGCGCCATACACTAGTCCAGGATGTCGTGATTTTAATTCGATTGCTAGCAAAAATTCTATTTGCATAGAGCAAGATCAGGCTTTCGAGGTTCGAGAATCGAAACTTTATGTGATGTTTCTACCCATTAATAAGTTGTTCCTTTAATTTTTCCGGTGTGGTTTCGATATCGTAGACAATCGCGAGAAAAAGACATGTTATAGGGACAAAATTGAATACTTTAAACCCTCAATTCTTATTGTTCTATAGTTAAAAATAAAGACGTTCAGGCGACAGTCTTCAAATCGATAAGGACCTGTTTCGTTTCTGCAGAATATTCGAGCATGTCACGGACACGACACATTTTTCTACCTGAAGAGGCAACATCTTCTTCTGAAACTGTACTCTATAAAATTTCGAGTGCTAGATGCCAATGGCGACGTTAGTGCTTCTTCTACAAAACTTTCTGAAGCCCTCTTCAAATCGTTGACGGAGTCGCAAGTTAATGATGAACTTGTGCTTCGAAATAGTTTTCTCTGAAGGAAACAAGGCCAGAAAACAAAGCTGTACCAAAAAAGAATTCCAAGCCTTGAACGTTACACAGTACAAAACCACAGGACTCTGTGCAAACCAAGTCGGATAACTGTATGTCCTGGCATTCCGCCAGAACTGTCGACTCACTCCATCCTACTCCAAGGGCGCTTATCTGCCAGTTCATGACGAAAAGTCCTCCATAAGTGTGTTTGGCGTGACCTCGAATGATAGAAAGAGGCCACACCTGTGTATGCACGATTGAGAGCAAATCAACATATTTCTGCCACTGCCCACTACGATCCCAATAAACCTTCTTGTGGAGCCATCATACTCACAGAGGTAAGCACAAGGGAGCCATAGCACTCCTAGTGCATCAGAGCACCATCATACGCTCATAAACAGGGACATTTCTGGTGCATCGGCTAAATCTAGCACAGAAGTTGGCCTAGCCTAACTTGTTCTTTCCGAAGCAACTAGTTTGCTTCACACCTTGCACTTGTGCGAGAAGAGGTTGGGATTTTTCCACACCTTGGTGCTAATAAGCTCTAAATTCCGTGCCCTGCCCAACAGCAGCTGCGCAAGAGGTTGGCCTAGCCAGTCCTTGGAGCTAATTCAGCCCTAAATATCGTTACACTGCTCTACCACAGGTGCACAAGCGGTTCGGTTAATGAAACCTTGGGTCTCTTACAGCCATAAATTATCTGATTTTGTTCAAACAAAGCAGAATAGCCGAGGAAATGTCGCTCTTCTTCCACAAGAAAGCGATATTGGCTAGCGCAGAAGCTATTAAAGAGGTTTTTGACAAATATCAAGCGTATACACAAGAGATAGTACATGGCGTCGGAAAACGTCTAGAAGAATGCACGGCTAATTTAGTGCTTCTTAGCTGTTGCTTAAGTCATACAAAGTTAGCAAAGGCGGCCTTACGAAGAAAAATTGATAAGGTGGAACAATTCTTCACTGTCGTAGAGTCAAAATCAGAGCGAAATGAAATTATGTGAGAAATAAAAGTGCTGGACAGAGAAACCCACTGCTGGGGTCTGATTACAGACACCACATCATTCGCTTAAAAGATAGAATCACATATAGCAGATACTGAAAGTGAGTTGCGAAAGGTACTGCTGAGGCAAACATTTCTAGTAATACACTCTGCTGTCTCCGAGCATAGCGAAGAGAATCTAGTTCCTTCCACGAGCGAAGCAATAACGCTATACCACTGACCAAGAGTTCATGTTTGGTCAGCGTTTCATCAGTAACACTTCCGCAGTTGAAGGCATGCTCATCAGAGTTCCTCCCTGGCAATCCTGTCTGGAACAGCCAACTTGCCCAAGTTCTATGCGATATAAGAGACAAGCAGTTGACGAAAGCCAGTCCTACTGCGGACGCACTACGGCCATTTCGATCATGCCTACCAGCAAATAACAGCCCAACCTTTGCCTTGTGGTTATCGGCCAGTGCTGGAAAGGTAGCATTGTCAACATGTACCTTCACCGAAATGAGGAGGCATAGCGGCAGATCACAAAATACATGTGGAAAAGTTTTTCTGACTTCAAAGAAGAACAGAATCCCTCGTCAACATGGAGTGGAATGGAAGCCAAAAAAGCGCTTCACTCGGTACAGTATTAGTTGTGCGCGCACAATTTCTCACTGTACATCGCTGTCTGTCTTTTACTACATTTTTGTCTCCAGTACAAACCGCCATTCGTCACTCCACTTCACTCAACTCCATCGACAACCACAAGCTGAACTTGCAACCGCAGCTGGCTACGATCAATCTCGCATCGACATACCTTCTTCGACAACTCACTATCTTCGCATCGAACAGACAACAAGGACGATGGACGATCAACTCAAACCAATGACAAAGGCGAAGCCATGGGAACGACCATGAAGGCCTTCTACAGTGTTTTGTGATAACCCACAGCATGTTCCGCTAATTTTGTCACGTAGCTACAACCCAGTGATTTGCTCCTTGTATGCTATTATATCACCATCCTACCATACCTTCCCCTTTATCCCTTCATTATGATTCGTCTCATTTTCCCTCATTTTGTTGCCCCGGAGTGTTCTGGCATTCCGCCAGAACTGTCGACTCACTCGTTCATGCTACTCCAAGGGCGCTTATCTGCCACTTCATGACGAGAAGTCCACCATAAGTGTGTTTGGCGTGACCTCGAATGATAGAAAGAAGGCACGCCTGTGTCTGCAAGATTGAGAGCATATCAACATATTTCTGTCACTGACCACTACGGTCCCAATAAACCTTCTTGTGGAGCCATCATACTCACAGAGGTAAACACAAGGGAGCCATAACACCAGCGCCATCATACGCTCATAAACCGGGACACTGCATGAGCAGGTTGGATCGACCTCTGGTCGAACTTGCACCGACGTGATTTGAACAATTTCACAAAAACGACCACAACTCGGTAAGATTATCGAATTTTGAAAAAACCACTAGCTTCTTGAGAAATAAAAGAAAAATACCTTTTCACCGCTGCGAAAAGAGAGAGAAAAAGAGGTCTTCATGCGGGCGAGAGGGGAGGGTCAATTTCTGCCAAAACGAGGTTTCCTTGGCTTCGTTGCTGTTACACCGCTATTGGAACCCTTCGATGCCTATGTACTGAGGTGCCTCATTTTTGAAGAAGAAAAAGCAATCTTGATCCTATTCATGGCGTGCTCCTTCACAGTAGCTTTGGATATTAGCTCTATCGCAGAGTATCTACCCCTAGCCCAACTTTGGTGAGGTCTCTTTCGATGATCTCCTTCCACCTTTTGCTCAGACTCCACATATTCGCTTCAAAGAAGCATCAAAATTTATAGAAAACATTATAAGACGATCCAAGAGATATGAATGTCCAATCTAAGACGCTGATGTTTTTGACGCACATTCACCTTCCGCTGAATCATGCTGCAGTGGCTAACTGGGCTATTGAGCACGCCTTCTTGAAATAATGAGCTAACCAAGATGATTTATGAAACCATGATGCAAAGTCGCTTGGAAGTCAATGCCAAAGGGCTTCAGATGCGATCCAAAATGTTCCGGTGCTGCTAGATAACAAATTCGAACTATGAAATACTGCAAAGAATGGCGAAAGAAAACCAATTTTGGTAAGTGCACCAAATCTATAGTGGCAGTGAGGCGAGCACACGAATTGCATTCCCGATTAGGAACGAGACATTCGCGCAGCTATGGAACTTACAGCGCCACTTCGCTGTCAGGAGCAGCGGCACAACTTTTCTGCTAAGCAGACATAGCAAGCAGTTCGGGGTCATATGCTGATTTGCTACCTTCGCCTGTCTCCCTTGTTTCATATGGCATACAAGTGCGGCGACAAGCCTAACGATGCGTCTTGCACTTGCCCAATTCGCGAGGGATACTGCACTGTGGAGACTGCTGTTTTCCATGCAAGATAAGCGCAACTCTCGATAATTTTGTTCGCTAGACAACCAAAATTAAGGTTTTTCGGAGAATTTAAGTTGCTATGGTCGGCGTCGTACTCAGCTCCAGCGGAAGCTTAATTCTGAGGCTAGCCTTCTGCCGAATGCAGATGCACGCTATATGTAATCGCATGTGAAAACATAAGGCTTCCCGCATCTTTTTCAAGCAGACTGCCAGTCACTCGAGGTTAGCTGTGTCGTTCTGATGAGACGGGATGGCGAGACAGTTCAAAGGCCTTCCGCGGTACTAAAGTGGTTTGGCACGAGCTATTCTTTTGAAAGATTTTTTTGAAGCACCGACCCCTCCCTTACTTCCATTCATTGGAAGTACATGAAAAGTTGATGCCTTTCCATAAGTTTCGATTTGACAGCTCGGAACCCTTCAGAAGCTTCTTTTGGAAATACTGGTAGTACTAAATGGTTTCGTTGAACTTTCAAATACGGCTTCAGCGCTGCTGACGTGGAGGTGAACCTGTCAGCATTTCTCGAGCTTTTAATGGCTTATCAATCCAACGACAGCGGCTTATGATGCTCCTCAAAAGAACAACTGGCTGACATAAGCCGTAGCTCCAAAACAGTATCTAATCGCAAGTTACGACTAACCCAATCATATTGTGGCAGAGAGATGGATTTTATTAGGAAACATAAAGTAATGTTGTGGAGATGCTTAATCAATCAGACTTTCCGTCCCTTTTTTATGAAAAAGGTTTTCTCTATTTATTTTCTCCACAATAAACATTCCTTCCTCCATATTCGCCATAGTATGCTTCCCAATTCGAGGAAGGTTTGAAGACGGAACCATGCCGTCCTACACCATGACGATGCGCGTCCATAGGTTGGGCGGTCTCACCGAACTCACTGAAGGCAAGTACTTGGGATCTGCTTCCACATCTGTTGTGCTCACCCCCGAAGCGCCCACTGACTACCACACTAGTCACTCGTTGGAAAACTGCCAAGGAGAACAAACCCTACAATGAATTGCCGATGGGAAAGCAAAAAAATACCGACGGATGGCATCCATGAACCACCACTCCTTTGCTCGTGGAACCTATATATTATCCCCATTTATATACCCCATTTATTAAAAAGCCAGTAGATGAGATTGGGGTGATTACGCTCCAAAATACCGTTCAAAGATGTTGTTACAGGATGTTTTGCTTCAATCAAAACTCTTGCGCCAGGCGGGACTCGAACCCGCATCTTCTGCTTTACGGGCAGCGATGTTCGCCTTACACCACCGGCGCTGGTTGACCGCACGTAACATCCGCGATATCCTCGAGGCCTGTCAGCGCCCACCCGTGATACGGGACGGGCCGGTCGCTGATATCAGCATGGAGCCGGATAAGCTGAAGAACTTACTAGTAACCATGTTCTAACACATTTGCTTAAGCCTGGAGCGGCTGGTAGAGAGGCTATATGTTGTTACAGGATGTTTTGTTCGCGGATGTTACGTGCGGTCAAACAGCGCCGGTGGTGTAAGGCGAACATCGCTGCCCGGAAAGCAGAAGATGCGGGTTCGAGTCCAGCCTGGCGCAAGAGTTTTGATCGCAACAAAACATCCTGTAACAACATATAGCCTCTCTACCAGCCGCTCCAGGCTTAAGCAAATGTGTTAGGACATCGTTCAAAGATGCTTTTGTTAAATACTGTTATGGTACATGTGGAATGAAATCTGTTGAAAAATAAGGGCCAGGTAATCAGGAATCAACCTGTCAAAACCAGAGAATACATTTCAAAAATGGTGGGTAAGATTGCACATGTATTTGAGAAATCATACGAAATTCGAAAGACAAATGAATAGCCTGTGGTTGATGAAACAGTATCAAGATGGTGTTAGGAACATCGACATCATTTCTGCTCCGAGCGATATATGTACACCGTTTGCACGTCAAATTGGACACTATTCTGAACAAGGTTCACGCTTTTGAAGTGAAACTAAAAATCGTTGAAATTAAAACTAGCGTATTCAAAATTGAACAAGAGGCTCTACTAGACAGTTAGAGTATTTTTCGACTGATGGTGAGAATAGTTCAGTATGAGTTACTTTTAAAATTTTTTAATTCACCTCCGAAATAAGCTACGACACTGCCTAAAAATTTGCAGCAATTGTTTTTGTATGAAAGGCAGTGGTCCAAAGGAGAAAGGGAGGAATTTTCCAGAATAGAAAAGAGATTGCGCCACGCATTCGTCCTTGATGTCGCGATTTTTATTGGACTGATAGCACAAATTCTGTCTGCGTGGATTTACACACTTGTAGGTGATAAAATAAACGAATTATAAAGAACTGCTGGCTGCAATTCAATCGACTAGATTGACTAAAATACAGGATTAGTGGGCTTATTCGAGCTGGTCCGGCCAATAACTGACTGGATAGAAGAAAATGTATGATGAAGTTATCAATTTTTTTTGTCTTATACTGCAGTGGCTGATCATTTCCTATCGTTCGTCTTACGCTAGCTTCTCTGTTTTGTTTTTACGTTTTAGATGTTATCCTGCTTAACTTTGAGTTTTCCGTCATCCATGTTTGGGCGCACTTGTAGTGCATGAAATATATAAATAAATAAATAAACACGCATATCCCCAGATCGTTGTTTCAACTATGTAAGCAGCACTTACACTCTCGATGAAGTAAAAATTGCATCGGGCTAGTCGAGTGCATGGCGCAGTGTCTTCCTTTGAGCTCAAGCTCGTTTTAATTTGAAGGATGTTTGGTTTGATTTCAAAAGCGTTAGACTTGCTTAGAAGAATGTCCAATTTGACTTGAAAAGTATATAATTCGACGTGAAAATGGTATACATATGTCCAATTTTCATAGAACCTTCTCGATTTTACCAAGAATTTCCGGAAACTATGCACACACGCTAGGTCTCATTATTTTCTGCCTTCAAACACCTCAAGCTCTCACCAGTTTTGCCACTACTCGCTCAATCTCGAGACCTTTCTCGTCCTCGGCGTCCTCCTCGTCGTCTCCAACGTCGTATCGCTTGCCTGTCGACACCAACTTCAGTATATCTTTCTGAAAAAAGAAAAAACCTGCACTGCGAAGGGATTTCATAAAAACAAATGCCAAGCTTCGACAGCGGAGAATGACGACTAGAAAGCTTGGACGGATAGCCAGTGTAGGCCGTTCCCGTGAGATTTCTTCTCCACTTCGTTTGAACCACTCTTTAATTCCAGAACGAGACTTCGCCTTTTCTGCGGAGAACGTGACTGCAGCAAGGAAAAGGCGCTGGGCTGAATATCAACGCAGACAGTTCAACTATCTCTGGGAAATAAGCAGATGCTGAGCGAAAACCACCTAATAGCTAAAACCCGCTAAAAGCCCTCCGTCACCTGACAAAACACCTTACATGCCGCTCAAACCCTACGATCCGAAATCCTCGACCAAAGGATGGAAACATGCTGCACTGTCCGCTGTGTTCGAGTTCATGTGTCATTCTTTACAGCCCTCAAATTGGGCGTGACAGCCGCTCAGCTGATGCGACAGCCTGCCAGTTTTTCAGACCTTCGAGGAAAATTAAGCAAGCCTGGGACTAAAGTGGTCAACAAACGCGCATCGACATTTTCTGCTTTGAGGCTCATTTCTTAGCGGGTAGAGAGCAAAATCTTTTGGCAACAAAATACAGACGTCATCGTGGTCAAAACTAGTTCTGGTTGGAGCAAACGAGAACTAACAGGCATGACCAGCCCAATAAAAGGATAACAGACCGCGGTATTCGCTCCCTGTTTGGGATGCGCCACGTGTTCCACCTCGACGGGATATCAAAGGCAGTGCGAATACGAATTTGACCTATACAATGACATGGCAAGCCGATGAACAACTCAGTGCTTTATCCTTCACATACAACTGTGGTAGCAGCTTATCGACTCTGGAGGGATGGAAATTATTAGGTTGATCGAAAAGTCTTGCAACACTAGCACAATACAATACAATATAATATCATATAATACAATATGCAAGAACTCGGCCATCCAAGTCTAAGATCCTGTACCACCTTTCGGGCAGCCTTTCAATTCTTTTTGCCAGAACTCCGAGGGTTGTGTGGAAAAGAATTCAGAAACCTCCATTTCCAGTTGACGTCGATCATCGAACTCTCTATCTCGAAGCTGTTGCTTCAGAGCTCTGAACAAGTGGTAGTCAGAAGGAGCGAGGTCTGGAGAGTACGGTGGATGGGGCAGAGCTTCCCAGCCTAACCCCTGGATTTTCTCGCGACTCACTTTTGCGACATGAGGACGCGCGTTGTAGTGCAGCAGGTAGACATTTTCCCGTTCTGGACGTTTTTGGTGCATGGCGTCGGCCAAGCTCTGGAGCTGGGTAGCGTAGACAAATGCTGTGACCGCGGTCTCACTATCCAGCAACTCCCAGTAAAGCACGCCTTCTGAGTCCCACCAGCAACACAGAAGAACCTTCTTTTCGTGGTGTCCTCGTTTCGGTTGTCTCGGAGCCGGTTCTCCCCGTGGGAGCCATGGACTCTTGCGGGTGTGGTTAACATAAAGAGCCCAGCTTTCATCATCAGTAACAATGTCCTTCAGAAAGTCCTTCCTGTGCGAGCGAAGATGCAGCGACTCAGCAACACTGATTCGGCATGCCTTGTCAGTGTCCCGCAGCTCATGTGGTACCCAAGACGACAAAACTTCGAGGTACCCAAGGATCTCCAGCTGCCTCACGACGGTGCTTTGCGTACAACCAAGGGTCGCCGCCAATTCGCAAGTGGCTGAATTTGGCTTCACCTTGAAGACTTCGCGCAAGCTGTCTTCTTCCACAACAGAGGGGTGTGCGGAACGAGGTCGATCTTCGAGAGAGACATTTCCAGCCTCGAAGCGCTGATATCAACGGGCCACTGTGGAATAGTGAATGACTTCCTCCTTGAATGCAGCGCAGATGTTGGAGGCTGCAGTCCTTGCGGAATGGCCTTGCAGAAATTCGTAGTAGACGACAGGTCATAGCATGCTGCTGCTTATCGTTGACATTGTTGCTGTATTCCTACTCGACGAGGCCTTACATAGCATGCTTGAGGAAGTTTTGAGAATGTACTGTGACGTCACCATACAAGATCGATACTGTAAGAGCTTCAACAAATCTAACAGACAGTAGCGTGAAGTGTTGCAAGACTTTTCGATCAACCCAATATGTTTAGCCCGAATGAGACCCGAACCAAGAACCTCAATTCGATGTGCACGTCAGCTAAATGTGTCGTCATTAATCAAAACCTATTTGTAAGTAGTAGTCCATTAGATCCGAATGAACCATTTCCGGATTCGGATACCTCGATCCAACTCATATAAGCATTCGAAACACTCAAAATCGCGCTTATCCGAATCATCCAATTATCAGAACGTTTTCGATCGGATTCAGTGTAGAGAGAGAATGCATAGCTGTGGTAGTTCGTGCTCCAGCCCACCTTGAGAGTTCATGAAGATCTCCCTCCGCGCAGACGAGCCTCCAGCGACTAATCTACTTTAGTTAACGTACTAGTGCTCAGAGTCTGATGACTCTGGCAACTACTTGAATCTGTGACTCTGAACAGACATCAGAAATGGAAAGCAACATGGGAGAGCAAGCGCAGAGGTGAAGCTGCTGTTAACCGCCGTTAGATCCACTTACCAGTTCGGGCCCTCCTACAGGCTCTTCCATTTCGTCTGAGGTAATTTTTGCAGTCTCTTCAGAGTTCACAGAGACAGCACCGAAAGTATTGGTCTTGGACGGAAAACGCCGCGATGAGATGTCGGACGACGCTGAAAGGAACGAAAAGTGAGAGGGAACTGATACACTGTGTCTTCTCCCTCTATCCTCCGTCTCTGGGTTTTCTGAAGACTTTCCAGACCCTCTCACTGCTTTTTCTACATGAAGAGATAATGTCATACAGTGGCATCTAAAAGTTTGCAGCGCACGCACGTTTAGCCATAATTCGCTTCAAATCAACCGGAGAAAATTGAAATTTGGATACGTTGTGACATCTCATGGTTTTTTCTATATCGCACCATCATGGGTGTTCCATTCATATTTGTCCGCTCACCACTCAAACATAACAACGAAGAAGTCAGGTTAGTCAGATCTACGCACTCTCCTTTCTCTAGTAGCTCATTCCCACTTCGTTTTAGCGTCGTTTTTTTTTTTGATATTCTGATGTAGCACCATGACAAAGTCGTTTCGAGTTCAACTTTACTGAAACTTTTAGCGAGACATATTCGCTACATGTCGCTAAGCATTGTCGTAAAAAATAATCATTCTTCTGTCATGGTCGTTTCTGCTGCGTGATCAAGGTTTGCAGTTGGACAGCGCAAGTGTTCGCAGTCGCCAGGGTGTAGGTTTCAAAGAACTGGTAGAGCATTCCCTGTGAGTCACTCCAACAGCACAGCATTACATTCTTCTGATGGAGGTCGGGCTTTCACTGCTTCGGAAGTCAGAAGGGTTCCTTGAGGGCCTTCCTGGTACGGTTGACGTAGGACGCTGAGCTCATCTCCCGTGTCCACGTTCCCCAGAAACTTCTTGATACGAAAGTGGAGAAGAGATTGAGCGATGCCCAGTCGTGACGACCTGCCCGAGTCACGGAGATCTTGGGCCACTCAGGTCGAGACCACTTCTGTTATACCCTAAAATTATATTCTAGAATATTTTAGAATGTATGACATTATGTTCAAGCATGTTCGGACTATGAGGCCGACCGTAACTGGCACTAAGCCAGACCGTAACAGGCTTTGTTTAATCTTGAAAAATGATTGAAAATGTTGTTGCAGGTATCCCCTGACGACCAATAGAAAATCAATTTGCTTTTGATGCGTCATAGGATAGAGTTGCGCCATGCATTGCACTCAGCACGCGATGTTTGTTGAACTGCATACGCAATTGCAGGTTTCCAGGAGTTATTGAGCGGAGGAATAATCTTATAATTTTTTGTTTTGATAGCGACGTTTTACTACCGCTTCTGCTAAATCCTGAATGTATACGCATTAAAAAACTCCTAATAGGTCGGAAATTTAATGGTCATTCAAATGAGAAAAGCATCTCGTTAAAACACCCTGCATAAATTAAGGTAAAGGGTTCGAATCAACAACTTTTCCGACTTTCTTAAATCGCATGAAATTTGATTTGAGACCCTCCTCCCTTGCCTGACCAGAAGGAAAAGTGGAAGCAGAAAACAAAATTTCGCAGGAAAACTGCCCAACTTGGGCTTAAAATAATGCAACAGATAAACAAATATAGGATCATTTTGCATGAACATTAGCAAAAAACGTGCAAAAATTCAGTTATACTGTACTACATGTCAGGTAACTCCTACGACTTACGATTTAGGAGGGTTTTTTTCGTAATTACGGTTTACAATTTCCGAAATTTCTGATCTCATTTACGCACACCCCTAGTAACTATGCACTTCATATCTGTTCGCCCATCCGCCCATGTCCGTCCGGCTTTCTATGTCTCTTTAACTCTACTGATTGCCCTCTCTATTTACCTCCCGACTTTTCCAAAGATTCCACTACTTAACGTCCACATTGTACCTTTGGATCGAGTAGTGCTCTTAGCTCTAGTGTGGACAGAAGTGTCTGCGTCGTAGAATTTCGTAAAGCAGTCACTAGGCTCTTAGACGAGGATAGAAGCCGCCCCAATCCTCCCACATATTTGTTGCCTTGAATTCCTTTTCAGCTACTAGTTCAATAAAAACGCTTCTTTATTGCGAGAAAAACTCCTGCGCCAGGCAGAACTCGAGCCAGCACACCGGACAGGATGCTACGTCATTACATTACCGCCACTGTTTGGTCGAACGCAACATCCACACCTCGTGGGACGAATCAGATCTCTCATGAGGCGGCTGCTGACAAAGGATAAAAGACAAGGGACAGCGTTAATCAATCTCCTTTGGGACGCGCCACTCATTCTATTTCTACAGGATGTCGTAGAGGCAATTTGAATGGCCTATACAATGCCTTGTAGTGGCTAACTAATGAACAAGTAAGTGTTTTGTTCTTCTCGGACAGGTGTAAAACCAATTCCTGACTCAGGAAGAATGGAAAGCCTGGCTAGCCTGGGCGAGAAACCCGAACTTAGAACCAGGTGGTGCAAGCGAAACCCAGCACCTCCTCAACCTGCGCTCCTCTTGTCCACTTTTTGATACCACATACAATCCTGTACGGTGAAGCAGTCCTACAGCGTCCGGCACCAAACACAATAGGGGGCTGGTGCATCGAACAACCAAGTACACACCACAAAGCCCGTTAGCACCCACCAGCCGGCGGTTCTTCCAGCTATTCCCAGATCCCAGATCAGGCCGCTGATATCACCATGAAACGAGCTAAGGTATGGTTCTTGATAGAAATGGTTCGAGTCACTCGAGTCCCGCCTGGTGCTGGAGTTTTGATCGCGGCAAAGTATCGAATAACTGCTTATGATCTCTGTAACAGCCACTTGAAGCTTGAAGGAAACTGCTTGTGAATACTAATTCAACCATCGCAGAACAATAACAGACCTGAAATTTCGTCTCCAGTTCTGTTTAATCGGCTGAATCCTTGGTTCTCCACCGCAGAACTCCTCTGCTGAGCCAAAGAAGATGAATAACGTGAAGTCGTTCGCTTGAAATAAAGAAGCATTGCTCTGAGTCAAAAAATCAACGTTTCACGAATAGCAGACAAAGCGCGGCATTCTGAAAGCGCCAAGTTTTTAGAGATGTTTAGTCGATTCGAACCCTTATGACTGCAAACAGCTACGACCTATGTTACACTTCGGCGGCGCTGTAGTCGGCGACATCGGCGACAGTATTGAGCGGGTGCTACGCAGTGCGTAGAAGCCCACACAACACTGTCGCTGACGTCGCCGATGACAGCGTCGCCGAAGTATAACATAGGCCTAAGGGTATCTCTCAGTACGATGGATTAGTGAAAAGCAGTACTGGTCAGTGAGGGTCTAATTATTGTACCCAAATCTTATGGAAAGCTAACTACTCGGGTAATCTTAGGTTGTAACGAATTAAATGGCACTGGCTCGCGCCATTTTTTGGCACATCTTTACGCGTTTGATCAAGAACAAACCGTAACATGTGGCATATCATTTAGAAGCGCAAACTTTGCTCTACCGTAGAGTACCAAATTTTCTATGTAAAAGTGTGAAAACTTTAGAGTTTTGTTGACTTTTTTGCAGATGGACAAAAGGGTCATCCGAGGCATTTATTTGTATGAATTCAAGCTGGGCACTACAGCTAAGGAGGCGGACGAGAAGATCAACGCCGCATTCGGTCAAGGATGTTCCACAATTCACAACACAGCTGCCCGGCATCTGAAGGAAATTGGAAGGACCAAAAAGCTGGAAAGATGGGTGCCTCACGAGCTGTCTGAGGAGCAAAGAAACCGACGATATGAGATCTCGTCCGCACTGCTTCTACGGAACGAAACGGACCCATTCCTTGATCGCGTCGTAACCTGTGACGAGAAATGGATAATGTACGACAACAGGCGACGATCGGCACAGTGGGTGGACAGCGATGAGAGTCCCAAGGTTTTTGCGAAGCCGGAATTGCACCAAAAGAAAGTAATGGTGACAGTATGGTGGTGTTCGCTGAGAATTATTCACCACAGCTTCCTCCCTCCCGGTGAATCCATCACGGCAGAGAAGTATTGCATTGAAATTGAAGAAATGATGAAAAAGATGAAGGATATCCGGCCGGCCTTGGTAAACCGAAGGCGAGTTCTCCTTCTGCACGACAATGCTTGCCCCCATGTAGAACGAATGACGTTGCAGAAATTGAGTGAGCTGAGCATTGAAACTCTACCACATCCTCCGTTTTCTCCCGACCTCTCCCCAACAGACTACCATTTCTTCAAGCATCTTGGCGACTTCTTGGTAGGGAAAATATTCAAATACCAACAGGATGCCGAAAGTGCCTTCGAAGATTTCGTCAATTCCAGAACTTCTGATTTTTATGCTACTGGGATAAAAAAAGCTTGTGTCACGTTGGCAAAGATGTGTAGAATCAGAAGGTTTTTATTTCGATTAATAAACTTGCCTACAAGCCGAGATATTAACTGTTTAAATTTACAGTGGTTCAGTGCCATTTATTTCGTTACAACCTAATAGATAAGCCTCACTACCATAATATGTCGGATGCGGCAATTGCTAGCTTCCGCTAAATTTTGTACTCGGCAACTGTCCTGAGAAGCAGAAAAACGATGATGATTATTAAAACGCCTTGTGCCCGTTTTTCAGCCCAGTACGGTTGTACGGACATACAACATAAGACCTCCAATCGGCTGCCTATTTGAAAGCAAATTTCAATGCACCGTCAACCAGGGAGAAGAGAAAGACAATCGCCACCCTCTACTCCACCGCCACCTTGATGAAGTCTTCCATTTCGAAACTATTAGGTTGTTCGGAAATAAATGAGCGTTCGCAACTCGAATTTTCGAATTGGCATAACTGAGCTCAGAAAGAACGTTATCAATCAAAATAATATTCATTAGAATCAGTACATCTTTGCCAACGAGAAACTGGTTTATTTTTGCCGGTATCTTAGAAATCCGAAGTTCTGGATGCCATGAAAGCGTTGAAGTCATTTTTGAAATCATCTTTGTTGCTGAATTTTTTACCCTTCACAGGACGCTCTCAATGCTTGAAAAAATTATAATTGGTGGAGGACAGATATGGTGAATATGCTGGACGTAGCAGTGTTTCGCATTCCAATTCCTCTAATTTCTGGACAACAATTTTTGAAACGCGCGGACGCGCGTCGCCGGATCGGCCTCCTCGATTGACCAAAGTCGGCTGTTTTTCAATCAACTTCTGGTACATCACTTCAGTTTCGGCACAGTACGTCTCCGCTGTGATAGTCTCTCCAGTTTCCAAGAACTTGTAGTAGACTATGCCAGCCATTGTCCACCATCGTCTTTATTGAATGGAGACTCGGTTTCGGCATCTCCTTGGGACTCTCTTTCTTGTCCAGCCATTGTGCAAAGCGACGACGAATGTCACAAAGAATCCATTTTTCTTCGCATGTCACGATCCTGTCCAAAAAGGGTTTCCTCAGGTTGTGCAGCCTTAACGGAACACAGGTGTCACGGCATTCAGCATCTGCTCAGCGGTCAGTTGGTGCGCGATCCATTAATCCGTTTTCATTACTCTTCCGATCGCATTTAAGTGGCATCTGATAGTGCTGTTGTCAACGCCTAGCTCTCTCACAGTTTGACGCGAATCCGCCTCCACCATGGCTTTGAGTGAGGAGTGATGGCGGCCTACTTCGGTCTTCATCTTCGAGACTTCATCTCCAGATCGAACCAGTGGCGAATTGTGCGTTACTTAGGGAGATCCTCCCTAAAATGCAGCGTTGATGTTACGGGCCGTCTCAGCTGCACTGAAGAGTGGCATGTCCGATTCACAGCTATGCCATCGAGGCTCTCTGAAGCAGCAGAACAGGGTCATGTCAGTAAGTCGCCGAGGAACCAAAAAATTGACTACGTAGAGATTGTTTGTCCTAAACATGAGCGTATAATTGAGGAAAACGTTCAACAAAACTTCAAAAACAAGCTTCAACTCTGTTGTTCCAGTCTCTTCTTCGAAAGCACATTCAAATGCATCAGACTTTCGATCACCCGCAGAAGAGCAATAAAGTTGTGCTCTTCGGCAAATGTCATCTCGTCTGTAACCCCTACTACTACTAAATGAGAGAGGCTTATTAAGAATCCACTGAAGGGCCTACAGATTGACAGACCGGCTGGACCGAATAAGCTGCTCGAAATTTCTCCTGGCAGAAAGAGACAGAAACCATGGAAGATCCAATCGAAGACAAACGTCTAGAGGTGAAATGACGAGCGAGAGAAACTACACCGGTGCTGCCAACGTGAGATATCGATAGACGTCAACAGCTCGGCAAAATAAATTGGTTCACGTATGGGGCCGGATTCGTCAACACTTACAGCAATTTAACGGAGAAAATTGATAGCCGAAATCCCTGATCGCGCGGCTTATCAAGCGATATGGTGAACGATAAGCCGCGTTATTTCAGTTTTCCGATGTGAATTCTCTGTTAAAGTTATTAAGTCGCTGATGAATCCGACCACTGGACGCCACCTCTTTCAGCAAGTGCGTCCCAAAGCTGAGATGAGCAAACTCGATCAGTAACTTCAAGTTGATCAGAAGATGGCAGCGATAGTGATACAGACAGCTGTGGCAGTGACGTGGCAGACGATTACGAATATCAATAACACGGTCGTCATCTTATGCTGGATTTGTCACCTTTCCCAACTATACGAATGACTTCCTTCTCACCAACCACGTTTGTCACTTCGATTTTTTTCTTCGCTAAACATCCAGAAAATAGGACACCGACTTCTACCTGAAAGGAAAAGGGGCTGAATATCAAGGCGTTATGGCGGTTTATTGGAGTTCGGAAAAAAACTCAATTGTTGTCAACCTGCTCAAATGAGTTACAGAGCGTAAAGCACGACTACCAAAGGTGGATAAAACTTCATAAGATTATGCCCACAGCCATCAAAGGATAAACGATACAAGACGGCACTAATCAATCCCCATTTGTGGTTCTACATCAAGGAGATTTCGTGGAGACAACTTGAATGTGGGTAATACAACGACTTGCAGTGGCCAGCCAATGAACCAGTCAGTGGTGTATCCTCCCAGACCAGTCTGGCGTCAGCTCACCGGCCCCGAATGGTTGGAATGCTTGGTTGACCTGGGCGGGGCCCGAAGCGAGGATTTTCATCCAGCTGCGAGCAACAACCGGCGCCTCCGACTGCGCTACCTGTGCTCTCAACGGACTGTATAACACTAGTACTATAATGCGTTCATATTCGATTGATTCGGGTATTGAATTGTTCATATTCGCTCGTAAACGTACCATCTTAGAACTATCCACAATGAAATCCTTATTGAGTGCAGAAATTGACCCTGTATTGTTCATGAACGTTTGCTGCTTCATCACAGGAACCGGATTAAAGATCCTTATTTTCTTTCCCTGAGCTGTTCTGCGAGTCATGGCTGAAGATAACGAATTTTGAGTCAGCATTAGGCTTCCAAACCTATCATAAATGGAGTTACTTGATGTAGCAGCACAGGTTCCAGATGAACTGGTCGTTGCGTCGGCTGAAAAAGCAGACATCTTGGGGGTCGCTGAGGTCCTGCACAGAGTTGAACTGTCCTAAAATAAAGACATTTGATGTTGTCATCTTGAAACCCGGGAGATTCAAACAACAAGGGTGGGGTAGGAAGCACAAGAGGTCATATTCATTCGATGGACATACATGAGCAAATACAAAAAGGGCTTCTACCTGCAAGATGATGCGGCTCAATTGCTCGCCCAGCATATAAAGCACCCCTCTGATTTTGAGGAAGCAACACCGCTTCCATTCGTCGGCGTCGTGTGCAAGCGTAACCTAGTGAGTCTCCCCGTCGCTCGTGACTCAGAAGTGTCGAATCTAACGTTCAGGACATTCAAGGTAAAATCTACGTTCTCCAAGAACAGTGTAATCTAGTAGCTACGGCTCCGGTGTCAGGAAACGGACCATATCAACGTCTTTCGACTGGACTCAATTGATAAGGTGACAATTCTGTTGTCAAGCTCAAGCGTCTTTAGAAAAGGTGCGAAACCAGTACTATCGTCTATCCTGGCAGCAGGTGCAAGGCGAATTAGCTGACGAAGCTAAAAGAAAGAGCGACTTCCGTCAACAGAACATAAATTTATGGTTAAGAGCGATCTACATCGACCAACCGGATGAAACTGCAAGAGGTTTAGGAATTTCCGAGTGAGCAGACCCAGGCCTCTAGCAGCCTACATGCTCCTCACTGCCACTGCGCAACTTAGCGACTACAGTAGGCCTTCGGTACGATTATCAAAGAAAGGAAGCAACCCACATTAGCAAACATGTTCATCTCGGCGCCATAGTTTGGACGACCTCGCGTCGATTGATCCCTGATAAAGCCAAAGTGGAACGCGGTATGAACTCAAAACTAGGTAACAAAATTGTATAACAGTAGTACTTCTCTCAAACGTCTTACTTCTGTCCGCATGTGTCCGGAATTGAAGTTGTGTTAACCGATTTACTCCCATTTATCCCACGCGGTTCATTCGAAATAGGCGACATCACATTCAGATATGTGTCTTCCGCGAGCACTGCTCCAGACTGGGACGAAGCGGAAGTGTTTTTGGCGGCAACTACGCCTTCCTGCATAGAAATCTGATGACCTTAACCACGGAAGAACGCATAGTGCCACTACGCTCCCTACCTTCTGCAAGCATGTGTCTGGAATGCATGCAGTTGTATTCCCAGCCGATCGATCCGCTTCCACTACACATGGTTCTTTACCAGTAAATTGGGTGTCTTCTGCTAGAACAACGCCAAATCCAGTTGAAGAGGTATGCTTTGTGGAACCGAAAATTTTGTTCTGAAAAGAAAAGATAGCCGATCATATGCGGAGCTAGAGAATCATTTTGGTCATTACCTTGCGCCCGCAAGTGTCTGGAATACACGTCGTCAGGTTCGAAACCGATCGATCTCCGTTAATCACATACGGATCTTCTCTTACTGGTGAAGAAATCATTTTCTGCTGAGTGTCTTCCGCTATTACTGCGCCAAATTGTGTTGAGGGATGATGTCTTTTCGGAGCAAAGATGCTCTGCTGCAAAGAAAGATCCCGCTTGTCTTACAGGCATATGTGGAATTACTCTCACTTTCTACCTTCTTGCGACGAACTGTAGTCGATTGTGGCAGCTCAGCACTTGTAGAAGAACGGTTATCTAAGAAGAAAAGCATATCTTTGGATAGCAGAGATACAGTGTGCTAAGCCCACTTGAACACAATTTCGATGGCAAATCATTGCCAAAAAAGAGGCGAGATTAGAGGAAAGGACTGCGATATTTTACTTGGTTAAATAGTGATCGATTTCAAAAAATAATTAGGGAGAATTAGGGAGGCAGAGTTGCATGTCCCTAGTAACATTAGAAGTTGTTAAGAAGCCATTTTCTTTCACAAATATGAAAATAGTGTCCTATTTACTAGGGAGATCAATTAATTCCCCATGGACTTTTTCAAGGTGACCTTTTGAGGATTTTAGCGGACTGCACGAGAAGCACCGCAATGGTTTTCAATTCCCCTGCAGGCATCTTGGTAGATCAAAAATGGCCAAAAACCGCAGATTTCAGTGTGACTAGGTAGGGCCAAAGTGGCTGGAATAACCTTGCCGAACTCAGAAATTAACCCTGGAAACTTCAATTACAGCCATATCAGCAATCTAGTTATCTGCCACGTCTGCTTAAAGAAGCCGCAGGATATTTTTAGGTGATTTGTTCACAACGATCGGACTTCTTCGTGAAAGCCCTGAACGAACGATATGACGCCCTTCCTGTCCTTTGAGCGAGAAGGACCCACTGGAACACTCTGGCACGCGACAGGGAGGAATGGAGATGCTCGAGCAACTCGGTGATCAGGGCGGGAGATGCAGCTGACTCCCAACAACGAGAGCAGCGACAAGTGGTCTAGTGGATAACGCCTCGTGCTTGCAGAAGGAGTTGGGATTCGACATCGGGGAGGAGTTGATGGACTGCTCGGTGTACTCTGATCGGGAAAAATAGGCAGCAGCTCGACCCATAAAACGAGTTGGCTAAAGTACTCTCGTACAGTAACAGTCAATAAATTTGGTAACACTTATAAGGCCATCCACTATAGAAATGCGAAGAATTGTGATCACGGTGGTGAACCAAAACAATAGTTGTCGATCGTCGATGTGACGATGTGTTCGCAAATGAGGTGACAATGAGGAACGCTCCGCCCACAGTCGCTTCCGCTATTCTTTCGAATGTATCACTTAAAGGCACTCTTGCTGCTTCCTTGAAGAGACCTAGCAGATTGCTGTGATCTGACAATCGAAACTCAACCTTTTGCAGATTAATTTCTGAGCCCAAGTGTTACTTTGCCTTTTCAGCCCGCAATGAATTGCTACGGTCGTTCCATTTTGACCTACTCAGATGCCTGCAGGAAATCTCAAACCATTACTATACTACTCGGACAGTTCCTGTAACCTTTAATAGATCACTTTGAAAAACTCTACGGGAAATTAATTGACCTACCTCGTTAGAAGGTGTAAGTGCGGAACCGCCGTTACTACTACAGATTTGGATAAACAAAGAGAAATAAAAGAAGTACCTGACACAATACCTGATTTATTAGAAAGCGGCGCCACAAAGCTACTTATCGATTTATCCATCGAGTCTTTTACGAATGAAACTGCCTTCTCCACAGCAGGCGAAGGAGAATCAACTCGTTGGCTGAAATTGAGTCCTGCTTTGAAAAAGGATAAAAGCCTGGTCTGGGACGCGTCATGCACATAACTTCCACCATACCTAAACCCATGACTGTCCTTGGAATGCATATTTGGCTAGTGTAATAATGACTTTAGATGTCAGCCGATAGGGGCAGCGCGACAGGAGGTACACCCGCCCCCTGCTGGGAGGCCTGGCGTCAGGAGGTACACCGCTGTTCTGCGGATCGGAAACTTTTGTTTTGCGTGTCAAAGGTTTCGTAGGGCAGCCGTTAGACTCTTGGTGAAGCCTAGGGGGTTGAGGTGGGTGAGCAAGGGGATGAGAGGAAGATAGCACGCCCGCCAGCAGGGCGCGGGAGTGCCTCCTGACCGTCCCCCGCCGATAGGAATCCTAATTTCTTACTATTCCGGAGAATTTCTTACTATTTATTTCCGACCGACAATGCCGAGCATCTTGCCTGACGCCGTTTCCCGGCTCGGACAATGTTAGGCGGTGCTGGAGGATACATTCTCATCTCTCGGACATGCTATTTCACCTTTTTAATTTTCGAGATGAAAAGCTGGCAAAATTTACGAGCTAGTCTAAATTCTAAACTACTTCGTTTCTCAATGACTTCCAATTCTATGAGTGGGTAGTTCCAACGGTCGCTCCCCTCCTCTTTTTTAGAACTGACAATCCACACCAAAGGGTACTGAAAAGATCAAGTACTTAATCGTTGTACCGAATAACGCCGCAGAGCAGTTGATAGGAAGCATCTATCTCGCGCAAATCACTTTGAATCGATTCATGCGAAACTAACATCGGGATACGAAAAACGCTCGCACTTATTTCTAATAAACAGTGAATTGTCGGTCCCGTTAGTGATTGTAGGCCAAAAAGACGTTAAACGCCAGCTACCAGAAAATGGAAACCTTAACGGGTGGCACTCCAAAAACCCCAGTTATGCTCACTCTCCACGCCAAATATCACTTCAGTCTCGAGATTTATTTAAGCACTCTTTAGATTCCTATAACATGTACTCGCTCAAAGCACGTCACCACATCGAGCTTATAGTTACCTTAGTGGAGTATCCTCGGCTAGAATTTGACAATCATCATCTTCAAAATCATCATCAACAACCAGCGGTTTCTTGACAAGGAACGACGATATCTGAATCTCTTTAAACATTAAAACCTGGAGATCCTTTCAGATGATTCAATTACCTCAGACTGACGCGAAACCGTCTTTTTCGTTCTGGAAACCTTTGGTCGCTTGCTTTCATTTTCCAATTCGTTCAGACCAGCACCCTTTCTTTTCGTGTTCAAACTCTGAAATCCATTGCTGAGACAGAGGAAAACAATTTGAACAAAAGTCTCACCCGTCTAGAGGCCGACAGTGAATCGCTTGAAGATATGTCCAGACAAAGAGACTGCTGTGGAAAGGAGACAACCAGCTCCACATCTCCCACGAAGATGTGCGCGCCATCGCGAACCACTTCGGCTCTATCTTTCACAAGCGTCCCATCTACTATCGTTCCGTAAGTACTCGAGTCAGAAAAGCTGAGTTCATTCTGGAAAGAAGAACGGTCGTCGTCAGCCATTCTAAACTTTAACGTTTAGCTCCGGCTGGTACAAAGCGTAAAGGCAGTTCAACGTTACCCCCCCCCCCTGGTTTTATGCCACTGTTGTTTGCTTCGCTCTCTCCACTTTTGTTCATACGTACCCAACAATACAAGCTTCTTCTATCTGCTCTCGCTCATCTTGCAAAAATCTATGATCCGGCAATCTCTTTGGCACAGACCCTCAGCATCAAAACAACCATTAAATGGAGCGTATTTCTAACATCTACACAGAAGCCTTTGAATGTACTGGCATGATTACCTTATTGGTCCATGTTAGTGAGCCGTGAATTCTAGAAACGCCTTGAGCGTCGACAGGCAGAGCTATCCCGCACTTCTTTTTGTCACGACCAATCGAAACAGTGTCTCCAACAGCATCGAACACGTAGAGCACTGAAGTTGCGGTATTTCACATACTACCCGAAGCATCAGCTTCACCACCATACATTAACGTTGTGTGAAGCTTCCCCTTCTGTGCCAGCGAGGTTGAAAGGGGAACAGTTTATTTTAGGCCTGAAGCTTCATGTTTCGTCGTTTTTCGAGACACGAACCTCCACTACTGAGTGTAGTGGTGTCGTTACAACTCGTTGTTAACAGACATGTAGCGAAAGAAGCACAGAAGCAGAAACATCACAGCTGATAACGACGCCGAGCCTTCAAGATGAGAGAACCTGGGACAGTTGTGTGAAGACTCCTTGGCTCGACTTCATGGCAATAGTCTCACCTAACTTAGACTTCTGGCCAGACAACGCAAGAAACTGCCGTGCCTGTCCGAAGCAACAATTTCCGCACGCAGTCTGCGCGTCATAGTCTTTCAAAAACAACTACTACGCTCGTAGTTCGAAACCTTTGACTGCCATTAAAGCAAGCCGCCCATGCTTGCGAAGAAAGAATTGTTAGTTCTAAAACTTCTAAAACTCTACTTCTAAAACTCTTTTTCCTAAACACTGGAGTGATTTACCGCTAGAAGTTCAGATATTCGCGAAGAAATTTATTCGGCAACCAAGAGCTAACGCCGCAGGACCCAGGTTCACAAGCCGCATTCAAAGAGACAAGGAGAATAATGAGAACAATCCGGTGGTTACGTTGGACGTGCCTGACCGACCAAAGGTGGACTTAAGGGAAAGTTCACCGCCCTATAACATTGAGACTTTGTGCTTTTAATTAAACATGTGAGTAACCTTGAATAAGAAGTAAGCGTAGAACAGCGACAGCATTATGTCATCATGAAAGGCTGTATTCTTCGAAAATGTTGCCGGATTGACAAGCTGCACGCTTGAGGAAAGCAGCATGCACGGTTTCGCGAGAAATTAAGTGCAGCGAACAGTTGAGTTCGACAGAAGACTAATCTTAGAAAACCCGCCGTGAGGGCTAAAATACATCGAACAAAGTGTGTATTAAGATGTGTTAGTAAGCACTTCCATTCTTTGCTCCTCGAGTAAAGTTCTCGAAACTACACTGCTCTCACAAATGAGTGCAAAAGAGTAAACTCTCAAAACTGTACTCCCCTTCGAAGCGGGGAAGCGCGATATATGCCTTTGTTCAGGTGTGTTAGAGCTTAAGAAATTGGTGACCCAGACGACACTGGTTGCTGGTGACACCTCATTTCTTCATGTTTGAGGCCTAGTGAAGTGTTAAGGGTAATAAAAGGACAACCATAATATTAGGTTGTCCCATAAGCCCTTGTCGTTTTTTTTTAAAGATTCACTGCAGATTTCGCCGGCGGTCTCTTGCATAGCGCTGCATAGCTTTCGAAAGAGAATGATTTGCTCTATCAGAACATGTACTGCATTTATTTTTTCATCATGAATTTCGTCAATTTTTAGGTCGTTGAAGTGAAAAGTGAAAAAGTAGGCATTGCGCACTTGTTCTCTCGGCTCTCTAGGTTTGCAATTTTTTGCGCAGTTTGGAAGATATTTTTTCGAAAAAATGCACCGATGTTGTATATTTTGACTTCTCAAAGGCTTTTGATAAGGTACCCGTAAACAAATTAATTATCAAAATGAAGGCAGTGGGAATTCATCCCTTGATCATTGATTGGCTTCGACAGTTTTTATCAGGAAGAACGTACCAGATAAAGGTTAGGGGTCAATACTCTGTCTTTACTGCATTCAGCGGTGTACCTCCAGGAGTGTGTTGTCTTCGATCTTATTCCTGTTGTACAGCTATGAACTCCCAAGCTACGTTAATAATTTAGGGGTTACGTGCAAAATGTACACCGATGATGCCAAAATGTACAAGAGAATTGAGCACGACGGAGATTCAAACTGTCTTCAGTCAGCAATTGATTTCATCAGTTATTGGGCAGTAAAATGGGAACTACCAATCGCCTCTGAGAAGACTGACTTTCTGACGATCGGGTCTAGAGGCCATACTACGGTGCCGTCATATAGGATCAATGACAAAGTTTTAAAGGAAGTCCAAGAAGCTCGTGATTTAGGCTTCCTTATCACGAGTAACCTGCCCTTCTCCGGTCGTTGCAGGCTCTTGGTGAATAAAGCTAACTGTCGCATTTACAATCTTTTCAAAATTCTGAAATCAAACCTACCAGAGATTTAATTAAGAGCTTACAAAACCTACGTTCGTCCAGTTGTGGAAACTGGAAGAGCCGTGTTCAATCCGACGAAAAAGAGGGACATCGACCTTTTAGAGAGCGTACAAAACAATTTTACTAGAAAGCTTATGCTGTGTTTCTCGATGGGTTATAGTTTGATACCGCGTGGTCAGGAACGTTCTGTTCGCTTTCGTCTTCCTTCACTGGAAAATAGGAGGAAAATCTCAGATCTGGTCATGATGTATAAAATACTTTCTGGTAAGGTGTCCATCGACCCAGTTATCTTTTTTGGAGATGTGCTGACGAGGACCGTTAGAGGAAAGCTTACGCTTCGAGTTCCGATTGCACGAAGTCACGAATAAGATCTGACTTTCTGACCTACAGGATTCTTAAGGAATCCAATTTGTTGATGTGGTATGCTGACCTGGAGGAGGAGCTGTCTGTGCAAGCCTGTAAACGTCCTAATGCTGGTTGAACTCCAAGATTATGATCTAGTGATTTCTCTGTTGAGGATGCGTAATTGTCATTACTATTCCTATTTTTAGCCAGGAGTTTGCTCGTTTGTTCTCTTTGTATTGCTATGTTCTCTTACGCTAGACTATGTTCTATGCCTCGAAATAAATAAATAAATAAATTTGGAAGATGATGTTCTGTACTATTAGGGGGGGGGGCAAAAGTAATGAGACAAAATGAAAAAATCTTTATCTCTTTATAACTCAATTACAACTCAACGATGCTGAGGAATGTATTTGCCATTAAGGGCAGGGACCTTGCTGCCATCGCTCAGCCAACTTCCTGATCCCATCCTTCCAGAACTGCTTGGGCCTGGTGTTAATCAACTGCTCGACATGGTTGTCAAGGACTGCTTGGGTTCTTGTGTCCCTTCCGACTAGGAAGTCCTGTAGCTCAAGTAGTAGTGATAGTCGCATGGGGAGATGTCCAGCGAATACGGTGGGTGAGGCATGTGAACGTAGCTCAGCTGGCCAAGCTTATCTGTGGTTACTTGTTCCCGATGGGGTGCGGCGTTGTCGAAGAGGAGAACCTTCTTGAAGCGCAGCGAATGAATAAGAGCGAGTCGCCGGCCCATCTCTTTTATTTCGTTCACCATGGCCTTGGAGTTCTTCGTAGTGCTCTTGGGAAACAGCTTCCGGTAAACCGATCCATGGGCGCAGATCCAAAAGCTCCAAAGGTGCTTCTCGCCGTGAACATCTCGCCGAACGAAGTTCGGTAACAGGTCACCAGGCCTCACCCAGACTCGCTGCTTGGCAGGGTTAAGGTAGAAGACGTACTTCTCATCTTGCGTGAATATTGAGCCCAGGCTGCTCATGGTTGGGAATTGGGCGAGATTTCCACGACACAGGTCGACTCGTCAGACTGGGGTTTCGGCATGAGACAGGCTTGGGTATTGGCATGCTTCTGGAAAGGGCGGAAGTGGTAACTTCTCAGATGGGCTTCAGTAAGTAGCATACAAACATACAAATACGACAAGCACGAAACCAGACTCCAGCCACGAGATATAAGGACACGGCATAGGGTGTCTCATTACTTTTGCCCCCCCCCCCCCTAATACAAGAATATGTGTTGGTCCTGTTTTCTCACTTGTCCTTTATTGATTTTTATGCCATCAAATTGGGACGTCCGAAGGACGGTTATTTTGCCGACAGATCCTGCTCTGTGGTTGGACTTTTTGGGTTGGTGTTATATGTCATTCGAAAGGGAATGTCTTGCTCTATAAGAATATGTGTCGCGTTTATTGATTTCTATTTAATATCAACAAAATGCCAAAAAGAGAAAAATCATCTCCACCAACAGCTTCTCCAAGTTCAGTCTGTCTTGCTCAGTTTTATATGACGAGTGATATGACACTCAAAAGTGGATATCTTGTTCTACCAGGTTATATGATTTGTTCCTAGTCATTTAAATTTTTGCTAATTTTCAGGTCATCAAAATGGAGTGCCAGGTCGACAAGGATGAGCATTTCCGGCACCTTCTTCTCTTTGCTTTCAACCGAGTCTCTAGTCCGGCTAAGGCAGTAGAATCCTGGTTGACCGTACAAACACTATTTTTCGTCGACAGTTACAATTCTGCGCCAAAAATCGTTGAATATGTCCATGTGACGAATGAACATCAGGAACGAGCGAGTGACGATTGCTGCGGGCCTGCTTGTCCGTCATCATTCATTCAGCGCTATGCAAGAGACCGCCGGCGAAATCTGCAGTGAATCGTTGAAAAAACGGCAAGGACTTATGGGACAACCTAATATTTCGTGGGCGACATTCCAGTGCATGAGAGCGGGTAGGGCAGTCGGACAATGTGTCCACTCTCGCGTCCTACCTGAATCAATTCCTGGTATCCGCGCAGGTCATCTATCTTCTTTCCCTCCGAAGTCGATGAATTGCTGTCAGACTTGTATGGGAACAATAAAACACTGACTTCTCCGTCAGCTGGCCAACGCAAGCCGTTGCATATTCCAAACGCGCTCTCAATTTGCCTCCAGATCCGGTAGAAGTATTAGGTTGTAACGAATTAAATGGCACTGGCTCGCGCCATTTTTTGGCGCGTTTGATCAAGAACAAACCGTAACATGTGGCATATCATTTAGAAGCGCAAACTTTGCTCTACCGGTGAGTACCAAATTTTCTATGTAAAAGTGGGAAAACTTTAGAGTTTTATTGACTTTTTTGCAGATGGACAAAAGGGTAATCCGAGGCATTTACTTGTATGAATTCAAGCTGGGCACTACAGCTAAGGAGGCGGACGAGAAGATCAACGCCGCATTCGGTCAAGGATGTTCCACAATTCGGACGGCGTATCGTTGGTATCAGAAGTTCCGGAATGGAGATGAGAGCTTGGAAGAACATGAAGGTCGTGGGAGACATAGTGATGTTGATGAGGACAAGCTGAGAGATGTGGTAGAGGAGGATCCACACAAAGGTACCAGGGAGATAGCGAAGGTTCTTGGCGTCAGTCACAACACAGCTGCCCGGCATCTGAAGGAAATTGGAAAGACCAAAAAGCTGGAAAGATGGGTGCCTCACGAGCTGTCTGAGGAGCAAAGAAACCGACGATATGAGATCTCGTCCGCACTGCTTCTACGGAACGAAACGGACCCATTCCTTGATCGCATCGTAACCTGTGACGAGAAATGGATAATGTACGACAACAGGCGACGATCGGCACAGTGGGTGGACAGCGATGAGAGCCCCAAGGTTTTTGCGAAGCCGGAGTTGCACCAAAAGAAAGTAATGGTGACAGTATGGTGGTGTTCGCTGGGAATTATTCACCACAGCTTCCTCCCTCCCGGTGAATCCATTGCGGCAGAGAGGTACTGCATTGAAATTGAAGAAATGATGAAAAAGTTGAGGGATATCCGGCCGGCCTTGGTAAACCGAAGGCGAGTTCTCCTTCTGCACGACAATGCTCGCCCCCATGTAGCACGAATGACGTTGCAGAAATTGAATGAGCTGAGCATTGAAACTTTACCACATCCTCCGTTTTCTCCCGACCTCTCCCCAACAGACTACCATTTCTTCAAGCATCTTGGCGACTTCTTGGTAGGGAAAATATTCAAATACCAACAGGATGCCGAAAGTGCCTTCGAAGATTTCGTCAATTCCAGAACTTCTGATTTTTATGCTACTGGGATAAAAAAGCTTGTGTCACGTTGGCAAAGATGTGTAGAATCAGAAGGTTTTTATTTCGATTAATAAACTTGCCTACAAGCCGAGATATCAACTGTTTAAATTTACAGTGGTTCAGTGCCATTTATTTCGTTACAACCTAATAGAATGAGAGGCTTATCCAAACAGGAGTTGATGAACGCGTCCTTTGAACAGTATCCGCTTCAAACCACAACTGTCCGGCAGCGAAGTGTTGCCGTTGTCGGCCTTTTTTACGATTATGATTCTGCCGAGCGCTTAAAGCTTGATTCAAAAATCTATAACCAAACAGACCACGGGACTCAGTACGGAATCTTTTCTCGCCGGAGCTCGCAGCAAAAACAAGCAGGTGGCAGAACTCATGGCAATGCTCAAAGCATCCGCACGCTACCACTCGCGTCCTAATAACTCAACACCCTCTTGGGTGTCACGTCCATTGAACCGATGTTACCTCTCCTGCAGTTTTACAGGTGAAGTCAACATTAAGCCATGCCCCGCAGTTTCGACCGTAAAGTAAAGCCATGCCACTGATTTACGCAAAGCAGCTGACTATTCAAAACACGACACCGATGATCTTTCACATCGGGTGGAGAAAACAAACAAATGGGCGAGAACTACCAGTGAGCTGTAGCCAAAATCAAAAACTAAAAAGTGCTGCGCTCCGGACGACGTACAGCAAGTCCACTTGTGCTGGAGCTATTCATAAAACTGAATTTGGATCTTGAGCCATTTCATAATAGGTTATGTTGCAGTTCTTCCCATCGCCGCATCCCCCCCCCCCTCACTTTCTTACTTATGATCCACTATTCCAATCAGAATTGTAATAACCAACGACATTCATCGCCGCTATAGGACTGGGCTGTTTGAACATGTACGACTATTTGCTTTTCTTTCCTTCAAGGTATACCTTTCGAATTATTGAGCCGTTGTGAAGATCTCTAGCCACGAAAGCAGACGTAGTAGTACATACTCACAACACCTACACGTAATCGAAATCCATAAGGGGTTGCAAGCACCCAGTGAACTCCCTTGGCAGCTAAACTGCAAGTTTGAATTCAACATTCTTTAAAACCCGATAGATGCATCGTTCCTTAGCAAATTTTCCCTCCTAATCCCGCTATCCACTAGTATTACGAAAATGAAATCTGATGGCATTTTTCAAAATTTGAAGCCTACAATGTCCTCTCTACAAGTCGAAGAGCATCCTGTGGTAGTAAGCAACCAACCCTGTAACCGCACAAGATGCAGTGGAAACAACGAATAAGACCGACCTTTACCAGAAACGTCTTGTACGCGAACTCCGTCCATATTATTCTTGGCACCAATCACATGGCCTGCACAACCGTGTGTCCTCAACTTATGAAAAATAGGCAGTTGTAGCGAGTTGCCTCGATGGGTAGAACGTTGGAGAGTTTCAAGTAGCTACATAGTGCATGGCATTGACCGCTATCACAGCTCTCCTTGCAAAACAGTGCACTCAGTACAGACGATTTTATCAGAAAACCATTAACAACAACAACCAAAGCCGCTTAGAATTGGATGACTTGACCACGTGCCTTCTTCTGTCCTCCCAACTCGAAGTGCTTGCATCTAAAACAAGTTATAATGTGGACTTGTTTTAGTTCCTTATACCATAAGATAGGGATATAGTGAGAACTGTTGACTTAGATGAGAAATTCGGCGTAAATAGGGTCAGGGGGGTCACCTTATAAAAAGTGTCACCAACACCCAGAAAACGACACAAGGCACACTGATAGTAAAGAAACAAATAATGCTGTAACTGTGTTTCGTGCTCTCCTCCGCTGATGCGGATGAGAGCACAGATTTAGGCAGGGGAAGGGACTCCAGGGTGTGGCTCAAGTGAGGCATCCGTGTTAAAATTGCCTACATCCTGGAGCTCCCTCTCTTGTCCAATTAGGAAGTACATGAGACGCGGATCTATAATCGAAACAAAGAGATAAGACTGCATTTACATTCGCTACATGTAGCTACTCGCCAGCCGGCCCGCCGCGCCATGCTATGGTGACCCCCCGGACTCTATTTGCGCCTGAAATTCTTCTAGTTCTCAAAATTCAACATGGTCAGATGTCAACGTACCGCTTAATCGGCAATTGCTTCTTATGCTTGCACTCGGTGCATTCCATACGAAGTACGATCTTCTTGGTGGTCTTGGCCTTCTTTCTGAAGATAGGCTTCGTCTGACCTCCAAATCCGGCTTGTTTACGGTCGTAACGTCGTCGGCCTAAACATGACGTCATTCAAAGTGGACAGCAATAAATAGTTCTTCTCGTAACCAGTGCGGCGAGCTGTGGATCAGCAGTACGAACTCGGCTATGCAGTCAAATGGGAATTTTACTATCTGCTGGAAGACTCCTGTCCAACTTTAAGCACTTCGCCCTCGAATTCCTGCAGATGGTCTTCTTTCCAAACCTTAAAGCCCTAACCATGAAACTACAAAACACTACGCTTTTGGAGTCACATGTTAGCCTTTCTACGCTCGGAAATAGAAACAGTCCTTTGAGATCTTCAACAAACCACACAGTTAGCTTCTGAACGACCTCACAATCACTCCTTCAGGTTGAATGGAAATGAATCTTCCGGATAGAAATTAAAAGAGCAGTAGACGTTGCGAACGTGGCAGCACACTACGGTCGTCACGCCAGCCGCAGCGCTCCTCGCGCATTTTCTCATGTTCGGTCCGCTTCCGATGCTTCTAAGTACATGTTTTTCTAACATCTATCAGACCAAGCAATAGACACCACGAGTAAAATAAAACGAGGCCACTGCAGAAAATCATGCGGCGCTCAAAATAGACACCTCGAAAGGAACCGAATAAATAATTCTGTTGGCAAGAAAATTCCGTGGAATCTTACAACGAAAGAAACAAATCAAAGTCCAAAGAATACTAATGAAACTCATTATCTGAAGCTCCACAACCAAGCGAGTATCCGGTATTTTATCCGAAACGAACAATTTAGATGCTAAAGGTGCTACGCTGCTTGCCGTGAATACGTGAGGTGAAGGGAACATGAAAATAGTTGGGCAGGCAGTCAAGGAAACAAAAGGTTTCACAACGGGAAACCGCTGCGATAGGAATTTTAAAAAAACCGAATTAAGTCAATGTTAATCACCCCACCCTCACTCTCCTTTTTCGCTTCCAATCTTTACAACACGGTAAGTACAGCAGAACTGCTGTATTCCGACGCGGTTTCTTGTTCTTCCAAACAAGGAATCGCATAGGACTACAGCCGCACGGGTGTTACGCAGAAAAAAGTCTTTCAATATCATTCGCAAGTTTCGTTTCTAGATTGAAAACACAACTGCTTGTCGTTAGCCATGTAATAGGTACCTCTCAAAACCTGACAGGGAGAAACAACGGCGTTAATCAATGCATTTGCAGGATGCACAAGGCACTATACTTCGCGGAACAAGACTTCGACGATTTAGAAGACAATACAAGACAACGGCGTGTGACACTTATTGATCGCAGGTGCGCCCAATAGCAGGCAGCTCCTCT
Organism: Heligmosomoides polygyrus bakeri; assembly: GCA_947359475.1. Taxonomy (NCBI): domain Eukaryota; kingdom Metazoa; phylum Nematoda; class Chromadorea; order Rhabditida; family Heligmosomidae; genus Heligmosomoides; species Heligmosomoides polygyrus. Next base: position 33,078,693 of record OX375866.1, on the reverse strand, counting down.
AATACATATGTGCTCTTAGCCTGCTCACAGCGACGAAATAATAAATGTTGACCAAACGGACTGTATTCATGACAAAGTGCATTTTTTCGCACCACGGGCACGAACTTGATGCTTTGCTGTCCTAGAAACCCCGATAATGTTCCTTCAAGCTGAGTACTTGAACCACTGGCTCTCATGTTGTCTCGCAATGCTGGTATTTTAGTAATAAACAATACTACGCTGCAGAGAAAGTCCTGAAGTACTCGATGGACTCGTGAGCTGTGAATCCCACAGGTAATCAAAAAACGTCAAATCTAAAAAGAAGTACTAGTTCGAACATGATGTAGCCGGTGCCCTAGGAAAACACTTCGGTCCAGTGCTGAAGGTGCTACAGATTGGACATTGCAGATCGGTATCCAACTACCCACATTTGTAGTGAATGAGTGTAGATTACGAAGATTAGACCCCAAATCTTGTATGTGAGCCGAAACCATTTCCGAGGCAATCGAACATCAGCTACTTGCCCAAGGCATTACAAAAGTCAGTAGTCAGAGAAGGGGGAGGGGAAGGCGGTGAAAATTATTTCTTAAACACAGTTTGCGATTATCGTCAATCCCTATCAACAGTCATACCGGATGCGATATCGTGAATGTTGTAGATTGGAATGCGAGCGATCGGCGAAGACTGGAAACCTTCAAAAACATCTTTTAGCGCTCTTTCTTCCATCAGAATAGGCCAAATCACCAGCACTGTCCTTTACAACAGCCCTCAGTTTTCCTTGCGTGATTATTTAGATATAAGGCAAGATAGACTTTCATCCCTAGACTTCCAGGTTTGCCCGAATATGAAAGATTGCACCGGGAGAAACCTGACTGAAGATTAGAAGGGAAGCTGGAAATGCGGAAAGGAAAATATACAAGCGTTACTAATGGAAAAGTAAGGTTGGTCTGAAAAGCACAGCCCACAAAGAGCAACTTTGAAGCCGCTGTTGTCCAGAAACGTGAACTACGAGTTCCACCTCAAATGCCATATGTAGTAGGGTAACCAGTGTTCAACGGACCGATCGCGCTCTAATCGAGTACGGCGCCAAGTGGCTAGATTTTGACTGCCTCTTATAATTCAATACTTCGCTGAGGAGCATCAAGAAAACTTAAGAGAACATAACCAGTATAACAGTTATGGGATAGCTTTTTCTTCTCCTAAATGACATGACAATCGGGTCTCGGAGGAACAAATCACCCCTATGACCTATTTCCTACCAAGAATGCGTGTTTTTTAACCACTCCTTCCCCGCCTTTAGCTGGGTGACCCTTGAGGCTACAACATATAGACATGCGTCTTTCGTTCGCAACCTCACAAGCAAGAACGGGAGCGACGAATCAAACCCTGCAACCAATATTTCGATCACTCTGGTTTCAACATAGTTAGCCATCTGAATTCTCAGCGCCACATGCCTCCATATGCCACTGCGTCAAGCTCCCAATTTTAAAACCGCATTCGTTATGCTGTCGGTTGCACTTCCCCGTAACTATAAGATTGCAATTTTTCACTTCTATTCTGCACAAACGCTTCACAGACATTATACAAATCAACCTCTCCCCAAACACTTTCATCGCGCTACTCGCCGAAATTCAAAAATTCAGTTTATACTGCAGAGTCATCCCCTATGACCCCACAAACTTTATTAAGGTGCGACTTTTAAGCTCTACACTCATGGCGGTACCTGTAACGTTTGCTAGTGTAGTACAATTCTGATGAGTAGTAAATAGTAGCACTCTACCATTTCCCCTCCAATACAAGGATTCCCCTTTGAAAAATCTCTCCTTCCTCTTTCTCAAAGCTGCCACACTCTTCCATGAAACGCCCGTGCTGGTGAGGACTTTTTTCACGGTCAGGTAAAGTGCAAATGAAGCCGGGTGATCGTCGCAAAATGAGAAATAATGTAAGAATTGGCGCCCCATTGGACCCTAAAAGCACTTGTCGAGACATATGAAAGGAAAGAGATCGTTGTAGTGGAATGGAGTCCAGTGTTAGAAAAATAAATCGAACACACGTGGTGGAGTCCTACTCGAAAGCAATGTAGCAAAACACCCTCCCGTGTCATACCGTAGTTCAAAGTATTGCCTGTGTAAAACTGTCCACCTCCAATTTTGTTGACCCACAGGGGTGTGGTTCCTATTTGATGCGACCACTAGGTGGTCCAAAAATAGTTTTAAAAAATGTCCCTGGTAAACCCATTTCGACTGCAGCGGTCTCGAGGGGATTGGAGACCACCGAGGCAACCTGTGCAAAAGAAGAAGTGGCTCATATTTGGGTTAAAAATGGAAAGCTTACACGAATTCAGTTTAAAGTGAGCGCGGCAAAACGATCAGCACTAGTTGCATAGGACAGAATACGTACCCCTGACCTACCTTCCATGAGTTATTTCTGTGCGAAGATTTTTCGCCATCTTTTTTGGACCACCTAGTGGCTCCCAGCAACTTAACCCCGGTGCTCCTTGCTAAGTGCCCTATAAGACCATATAGGTCCTGCCGAGAATCGTTAGAGGAAGTTCACAGACGCCATTTGTTAACGCGGCCGTTGCTCATGATTCCCTAGCACCATTTGCAAATTCAAAAACAAACTAATACTTGGGATAGGATGGAACGCGGTACCGACCACGAGCGCTACAAGCAGGGCGGTTGTGTCGCCAGTGCATGTGAAACAGCGCCCCATATGCCGTCTGCTTTTGACGCATATACAACTCACTAGGATCTTACAAACAAAAAAATGAAAAATTTAAAGCAGTAAAAGAGGGGCAGAATAAAAAGGGCACGAACCTTGGGCGAACTTCGATTCCTTACCCTTCTTGTACTGGGTAACTTTGTGGTTGGTGTGCTTACGGCACTTGCCGTCGCAGAACGTCCTTCTGGCTTTTGGTACGTTCACCATATTACCTTGAAAACAAATCCAGCATCACTGGGCAATAAGTTCGCGCGATCGAGAAAGCCGCCGAAATAAACGCACATTTCAGTGTCGCGAAAAAAGCTAAAAGCATTCGAACGAATTAGAGAAGCACCCTCTAGCACAAGCAACACAGGCGAACTAGGCAAGAAGGAGTAGGGTATGGTTGATCTAACCTATTCGTTCTGAGATGAGCAGCCAGCTCAGTACCGAACTTATCTACACTTGTCCTTGCTCGAGTTCATTCTGGATACTTGACGGATTTCTGCTTACCGCAATGCTAAGAACCCGTACAAGTATAATAGGAAATAGATGGAAAAATCAACACGTTACTTTTAAGGTATACGGCCAACATGACTACGATTACTTGTCCGATAAAAATGAAGGGTGACCCAAAGGTGATCACCGAATACCCCAGTGCATCCGAACTCAAAAACGTCTTTCGTTAGTTATTGTGACACGAAGTGGCTCTGACACGTCACTGTGTACGTTCGACTACTAACCCACCTTGTGTCCGCATAGAGACTGCGCACACTCGTAGGCTTACCACAAAAGACGGTGCTCCGCTGTTGCCAAGAAGAGCACAGAACTGACCAAGGGGGAGAACTCGCGAATATTCCTGCCAACTCTCGTGTTAAGATCATCGGAGATGCGATGCGGGCATATGTCCGGCAAGTCCATATTCAACGTATAAGACACCGTAGTATACCTGTCTCGGAAAAATACTGTAAGTTAGGAGTGCTTCAGTATGACCTAGCATAGCGGTATTACGCTTCACTGTGAAATAAGCTGCCCAATTTTATGATCGACGTTTAACGAAAAAACGGTTGAGTGACTTCGAAATGGGACAGCCTTTCAGACCTGTTTCAGAGCCGCTCAGCCCGGCTTTCCATTAAATAATGCAACGGCTCTACACCTACAAAAAAATTCGAAACCCGCCACTCTCTAATTTCCTACGGCAGCACCTCCTTCCAGGAGCAAAACGACACAACTTTGAAGGAAAGAGCCTGAAATCGAAGTGCAACTCATCCCTACTTCAATGCAAGTTAATAAGAAAACTAACGGTAAAGGAAAAAGAAAGTCGGTCTGTTGCGGCCAATCCAACCGCTACGGTGGCAGAGAGGCAGCAATCGCATCGGGACCATCGCGGACCCCCACGAGGCCGCCCTTTATTATTCCTGGTGCTATTCGCATGAATTCGTTGTTGAGTTCGACAGAAACGTGTAGTGAAAGGCGTTTGGAGGGTTCGCCACAGTATTAGCTCAAAAGTAGACCTGACTATACAGTAGGGCTGTTCGATAGTACTACGGGGTGTTTTTGTAGGAACAACGGTGTTCAAACAGTTGATGAGTTCTGCTAGAATGCGGAGAAGCTCAGATCTTGCAATATCTAACCATGAGTGGTCCTAATTTTCTTTTCGGTGCAATCCCAATGAGGAGGAGGGGGTCCACGTCAAGGGGATGAGTAACAACGAAGAACGCACATCCCATTATAAAGTGCACTCCCGTCATCGAGACTATACCTTCTTCTTGTACCCCGTGGCAGAGCAGTTGGAGGAGATCCCCATTGCGTGCCCTCGATACTCTTGGTTCGGTATCCCCGTCGAGGTCAACCAAGCCTTCCACCCCTCCAGGATCAGTGAATTGGAACCAGACTCGTATGGGAAGGATGAAACCACTGACTTGTTCATCGTGAGCCGCCGCAAATTAATGGCACCGTCATCAGGAGTTGATCCTCTACTATGATGTGACGTACAAAAAGGTAACCACGGAGCATCTCAAGCACAGCGTATTGACCGCCACTGATCTCGCACAGGGCGCTAGGAATTGAATTTGTGTTCCAAGGCCTGCGGTATGCCAGGCGCCATGCATGGGCTAATGCTTTAGCAGCTCAGAATCTCTTATTCTGCGGCACACTTTTTGGTTGTTTTTGTAAACTGTATTTAGTATTAGTGTTCTCGTTTGTTGAGTGAGTGCGCTACTCATTTGTTTGACGTTTTAAATTAATGTCATATGAATTTCGCATTAGTGGGCTCTCACTAATGGGTTCGCGTGGTGTTGCTATCGTCCCGTACCGCTCAGGTTCAGGTAAAATGAGTTGGCCAAGAAATTACAGTCGGCAGGAAGCGGATACACTTCCTGTCGACTGTAATTTCTTGTCCGACTATAACCAGCAATAACCGTGTCGTACGTAAGTCTTGCACCAAAGCGTATTTTTTTCAAAATTTTATTGCTTCTTCTGTGAGCGACTTCAATCTACAAAGTAACTACCGTTTGCATCTACAACCTTCTACCATCTGATGGGGAGATCACAAGATCTTTTCTTCCAGAATGAAGTCAGCTGTGACTCGGAGAAGAGCTCCAGCTCGGATTCCAGTTTGGTTCGGTAGTTGAAGCACTTATCTCTTAGGTGTTGCTTGAGAGCTCGAAAGAGGTGGTAATCAGATGGCGTAAGATCTGGCGAATACAGTGGGAGGGGCAGCACTTCCCACTTGAGCTCTTGCAACTTCTGGAGAGACGACATGCAACGTGCGCGGCGAGCATTGCCGTGAAGAAGGTAAACATTCATCTGCCCTCGCCGTTTGCGCGACATGGCTTCGCTCAGCTTCTGCAGCTGTGTAGCGTAGATGCTCGCTGTTACGCGGTGCCGTCGTTAACGAGCTCATATAGAGCATTCCTTGAGAATCCCATCAACAACACAGCATTACCTTCCTCTGGTGGATGTCCGCCTTGAGCTTGTGGTTCTCCTTGAGGGAGCCACTGGGCCTTCCGAGTATGGTTAACGAGGAAGACCCACGATTCATCTCCCGTGACGACATTCTCGAGAAAGTCCTTATTACGAAAACGAACAAGGAGCGACTGAGCGATAGTCAGTCGCGAAGCCTTGTCCGAGTCACAGAGTCGGTCAGCTTTCTCTGCAATCGTGGTATTTATATGCCCTCAGAAGCAAATCGCCACGTATGCGAAATATTCTAGAATGTTTGTGCTACAACTACGTGGCACCAAACAGTCCTTGGTAGTTCCTGTTAAATCTTGAAAAATTTCAAAAATTTCGGTGCAAGACTTTTTCACCAACCTAATATTTTAGTGTAGCGGTGGGCATGTTTGAGGACATTAGTTGTAAGTGCATGATTAGTTTACGACTACAAAACAAAACTCGAGAACTCTTACATACTTTTATTAACAATTATACTCTACATAAACAGAGCCAGGAGGAGGGAACATTCACCAGCCTGGCGAGCCGGACCAACACCCACTGCTAACCTCCCTTTCAAATCCGGAGGCGGGACCCTCAGCTTAACAGCTGGATGGTGCAGTAGGCCCCCATCTGCTTATTGTTTCGAATTGGGAGATGCTTGGGCATCAGGGACTGCCCGAAGCGGATTAGATGCTGCCCCTGCTGTCCTGTGGCCACCTGTCTTCCATCTAGGATCTACAGTAACCCGGTCCTCAAATCCACTACAGTGCGAAGGCTACGGACGTCAATTATGGACCGGGGTCATTACGAAGCGCTTTGCGAATATGATGCCATGAAGGAAGATCTTCATAATGGCGATTAAGTGAAGATTAATAAAGCGCTTTAAGAAGGACGTGTACGGGATTTGGTATACGTAAAATACGTGTCCTATTGATTGCTTTTAATTTGTAGATTTTAGAGGTGAAGAGTAGCCGAAAAATGGAATGTTCTGTTTAGATTTCCCAGAATGATGCCTCATAGTCGTCTTGACCGGATTAACATTGCGAAGGAGAGAACAGAGGTAAATAGTTATAAATTTAGTATCAGTTACGAATATTAATATTAATATTTTTGCAAAAAAATGTACATCGCTGTAGTGATGGTGTATTACCGCTGTTTGGACGAGCTGAGGGACGTGAGGGAAAGCAGCTGTGTTGAAGTTAGAGAGCTTGTAGAAAAGAGAGAAGGAATAGAGGAACGTCTGCAGATGAAGCAAGAATTTCATGAGAGGAACAAGGAGGTAAAAATAGATAAGGTAGAGAATACTAGAATGGCATTCTTATTCTACATTTTTCAGCAGCTGGCAAAAGTGGCGAGAGAGTGGTTCGCAGTGGAATGGTTGAGTCATCATTTATCATAGTGATGTCGGGTACATTTTGTTGTACCTTGTATGTTCAACAAATTTCATCAATACATCCACTATTTGTTAAATTATTTGCCTACAGTGGCTGGATAAAATTAAAACTACGATATAGACACTTCTTCGCAGAAATATCGGGTACCTGTTCGGTAAGGTGTTAATTTCAGACAGATAAATTTTTCTATATATGGTTGCCGTGCCGTATTGCATATCCACTTACTCTCCTTGTAGTCCGTTTGATGCGAAATGGAACGGTAGTATTTATAAAATGAGAGAGCTGCGCGGAGCGGATTAGATGCAGCTCCAGCTGTCCTACGGCCACCTGTCTTCCATCTAGGATCTACAGTAACCCGGTCTTCAAATTCACTACACCTACATTAGTCTCGCATTCTAACCTGGAGTATGTGCTGTCCAGTATACCTGTCTACCCCGCTTCGCCTGGTCCTTCAGTGAACTGTGGTGAGGTACGGTACTTGGATTCTTCCTATTTCTTAGGCTTTCAACAAATTGACATTGAATTTTGTAAGGTTGAAGAGATGTTTGGTGGATAACTCCTAATTGATTTGACTTTTTAAGGCTCTGAAGAAGGCGATCCAGCCGAAACGTTAGCCAATAAAGCCAACTAACAACCTCGTGACTAGCCTAACAACTCCTAAGATTGCAACACAATTGTTCTCGAAAAGTGCTCTGCGATTTTCATGCCTTCTCACCATATCGTGTTAACTGTCGGATGGCAGCTTGATAACACGATATGGCGAGAAGGCATGAAAAGCTTCTATGCGGTCCCCATCGACTTTTGAAGAAGAACTGGACTGCATTTCACAGCTCGACAGTGTAACACTGCCCGAGCATAGAGCTGGTAGTAAAATTCTTTGATAAACGCTTGTACTACAAATGACACCATGCATATATTATAGAAACCGCTGAAGCATTAGTGCATGAAGTCTGCGATATCTATGATAACAAAGGTGGGACGATCATAGGTTTGACCTCCTACATGTCTCCTAATGTCAGTCAATTCCTACAGTTTGAAGTTACACCATCATCATGCGCTTTGGAGATAGCACATATCTGTGAATTGCAGATCAGTAGGAGGTTATGGATCAGTTGGGCTCCAGTGATGATGAAAAAGGGTACATACTCATGGATGGTACGCCGAGCTATTGCCTTCATTAAATTGCACATGCACTATGGATTCAGAAGTTTATTTCTTATATTTTCATAAACATCGCAACCGATACAGCTGATCCGTCTTTGTGTACGATTTTGGAGATGCATTGCTGACATTGTGAAAAGTTTAGAGACGCATTTCCATGGTCTGCTTGAGAGGAGCAAGTACGAGCAACACACCGTACTTGTATACAAAATTTCTGGCAAGCAGACCTGCTACGCCTTTTCACTGCATAAGATACACCAGAACAGCAATGTCTACAGATGCATGTGCCGTGAGAGGACATGAAACTTCACAGGAGTAATTGAGCAAATTTGTTTTGGTTGCTTATGAGAAACACCATGGTGCCACTGTTTCAGATAGTGCACGACATGGAATTTGTTAACGGCCCGTGTGGCCTCAATTATACGTGCATCCCAAACGAAGAGAACCAATGGGATAAGTCAGCGCACCTTCTCTGAGGTAATGATTAATCTACTACCATAATCTTCTGCCAATGGTATTGAAATAACGCTCAGAAATGCCATGAATGGCAGGATGACGCAAAATTTGCAAACCACCCATACAAGGAGTACGGTAATTTCCTGTACGAAACAGACGCCGGAGAGGTTAGGTAAGCAGTTGACGATCAAATAAGAGCTAAGTTTGTCCTGCGAAGTTGACAGATTTCTAGCGGAGAGGGTCAAGGAGGCCACGCTGGCGAGCGAGTTTCAGTGATTGCAAAAGGTGTCGCGTTACAATTCGCAGATATGCGATTTGATAGCACTGAAATGTATTACCAAGCTTAACCAGTTTGCTTGCTGTAAAGAACCTCTGTCACCACATGGAAAGTGCAGTCACCACGGAACATATATCAGTGTATCTGGCAACCAACGCGGACGATTCCCGCTTCCTGGATTACCACTAATCCAGAGCCCCACACATTATATGTACTCTTCAGAAAGCATGTCAGAACGGTCTGGACACGCTGGCTGCGGATAGTATATTTTAAATGCATCCAAACCAGCGTGAGAGGAGTGCCCAGTTGTACACGATACACGGCGTGTGCAACGGAAAGGTATTTCATAAAACTTCCATGTCGTTTACAAACCCATTTTCTTACTGTAACACGGCTTTAAGGTAACCGTTCCGCTGGTGTTTACGCTTACAAACAAGGAGACTGAGGAAGTGTATGTAGTCATATGGTCGACGCTAAGACGTGCTTTCAGCAGATTTTGTAGTTTCCCTCTAGCCATAATGCCTGCATTTAGACGCCCTGGAGGATTTGCTGGAGCGTGAATCGAAGCCACGGATTGTGCTGAACTTCGAGCGCGTAGCGATGTCAGCTGCTAGAACATGTTTCCCCGGAGACGCGCGGAAGGTTGTGCGTTCCACCTCGCTCGTGCCTGGAATAGGAAGCGCGACGAGCCAGGTTTGCGCAAGTTCCTAAAAAGACGGGAGCGAAGTAGGAGGGTGAAGAGGTGGTGGAAACATTAAAAGGAATTGTGTTCCTCTCTTCTGACTCGCACGACAGGGTCCTTGCATTAACGGAGGTCCAAGTCCGCATCCATCAACCTGCCTACCAAGAGTTTTGTGATGTTCTTGAGTATTTATAGAAGTACTTGAGTATTTGCATTTCGATGGTTCCCTCGACGGCACGTGGAATAAGTGGGATCACGGCGTCCTCCGAACAATTAATATAGCCGAGGCCTACCACAGCATTTTAGAACTTTTAATCAGGCATTCCATTGCAATGGTTTTACAGCAACCTGAAAAAGGCCTTGAAATGTCATCCTTCTTATCGCGACCTCCTCCACGAGATGCACTGTTTAAACTGCAGGTCCCTGGGGGTGCTACTTCATCATGAGGAGGTGCGATATATCCAAGGTTTAGGAACGATACTCAACCAACTGCTACTGTTCTTTTTTAGTACCCAGCGGTCGAGATCCGCCTTAGACCGAGGGATATGCGACGTTGGGAGAAGGTAAGCAGAGAAATGGTACGAATTCGAAGGAACTTCTCGGAGCCAGAACTGAAGGACAGAGATGTAAAAAGGGATGTAAAGCCGGCGAATAGCCAGGCTTGTTACCAATAAGTCGTACTTATAGTTTTTATTTTATTAATGCTGATGTTTATTCACTCTCTGTATATACATTTCTGTACCTTCATTGTATTATATATATATATATATTCTTCCATCTAATTTTTGTACTTACTCATAGGTATTCCTATATTTTGCATCCTTTTTACCTTTTTCGTCTTTTGTGTACAAAAAGATCTGCGTTTTTATCAATATCTCATCCAACACTCTTCACTTCTATGCATACTTTTAATCACCATCCTGTACATAACTCGATTTTTCCCCCAATACATTTTCTATACTGCTGTGTATTTCATTTCGTATTCGACTATATTTCAGAGTTGTTGTTGATTTGATAAATTTCCGTACGTCTGCAAGCAATGGCTATACGCATTTTGAGCACCACTAAGACAATGTGGTACCCTCGGCTCAAACTTTATTCGTAAGCAACCCCTATCGCAGAGTTTTTTATGAGACGGTATAGGTATGTTGGGTTCTTCCTTTTAGTCAATATTCGAGATAGTCAATCGAGACTTTCGATTTAAAGAAAGCTTTGTCCTTTAAACTACACAAAACCACCCTAATAGCAATCCTGGGCAACAAAACCACCAGAATACACAGTATGGGGGAGTGTGTAACTAGAGTACGACCTCAGAGATTAGGCGGCAGCACTAGGTTAAGCATGGGAAATATCTCACAGTTTCACCGGGACACGGTCGTGAGGTCTTCCGAAGTTTCAGAACAAGGAATGCGTGAAGTCGATCCTCCTAGCAAGGGAGGTCAATGAACGTTCCGTGGCAATTTTCAATGTGTCCTATTGAGGGTTGTAAGGGGTTATCTGAGAAGCACCGTAGTGGTTTTCAAATTTCCTGTCATCTGGTAGGTCAAAAATTGCAAAAAACCGTATCACTTCAGTGCGGGCCGATAGAGCAAAACAGACGTCTGGAACCGCCATGTCGTAGTTAGAATCTATCCTGCAAAAGGTTTGGGGCTGCAACAGTAGCGGAATTGCAGCGAACTCACAATTTGCTTGTTAGCAATACAGTGAACCAAGCGGAGGGTGAGCCGCTCATGATCCAGTTGGCAGCGACTTGAAGGCCGAGAGGGTGTGGCGGATTGCAAGAGGAGGGTCATGGGTCCGGATACCTGGGTTGGTATTCTGCATTGTCGGGCTTGCTCACTGCTCCTTTGTCGATGTAAAGCATATCTTAAACACCACAGTGTACCATACTGACGTTATAGTCTTAATTTAACCAGCATGATACGATGTAACAACGATGTTGCCTATTTTTCCCCACCACTCTCTGCTAATCGAAGGTGTTGAGACTTGTACTCCCACGGCTCTGGATATCGAAGGCAATTTTCGCCCATACTTCGTCTTGTAGGATAATTGAGGCACTGAACACAAATCTGAGCAGGAAAATAAGTAATTTAGAAAAAGGAATGACGGTTTGTGGTCAGCAGCTTAGTTTCCATAGTCGAGGAAAGGGCGAAATCAGTGAGCATGACCCCGCCATCCTTACTCACGACTCCCACAGCAACCTACCTGGTCAGCCGAATTTTCAAAAATGGACACCGTATTCGTGCTCAGCATCCAAAATAACAGCACGGGGCGTTGTTTGGGCAAAAAAATTTTTTCGATCTCTCCTCGACTTTTGGAGTCACGATAGCATGTTCAATCTTGAATAACCATGTAGTGCTCAGAAATGAACCTGCAAATGCTATGGAGTTTTATTTATAATTATATGTTAGAAATGCGACAATTTCTTAGGTTTAAGGAGGTTGGAGGGTACATTTAGGTGAATCATTAACTGCAGGCTGGGCAGCGATGGGGGCATGTGGACAGTGATGCAGACTTACAGGAGAAGGGTATAGTGTTCGAATCCGGGACAGGGGTTTGCGGATTGCCTTCAGTTTTTGTAGATGTAAAATGCGTTTTAACCTCGGCCTGACACCGTTTTCATTTTCTAACTCTTTTTGACTTCTTGTCGGATATGAAAAGTCAAGTTTTTGTTGCATCGTCGCTTTGCTACGTTTGCTACGTCGTGCTCCCAAAAAACCATGCTTGTTTCGCTGGGGAAGCCCTTGGTAGTTTTTACAACTTTATGATTGTTTTGTAATGTTCTCTGCTTGTTTTGAAAATGTTTCTCATTTTAACCCCTTTAAGAACATGATTGAGATCCGTTGCTTCATTGCATCTCCTGGATGTGCTGATCAGTTTTCGGGTTTCTATAGAGAACGCTTTTCTTGTAAGTTTCACTAATTCTACCATCTCTTAAAAATGTATCATTTTTGATCCCGTAGTTTGGTCTTATTGCAGCCTGTTTTTTCTCGGCCACTCTTCCATACTGATAGATAGGAAGGGGGGGGGGGGCACTGCAAATGCAGGTACTCTTGTAGTAAGCCTCACGACGTCGTAGGTAGAGAATAAAATTGCGTCAGACTTTGTTTTGATGGTTGATTGCGGTGGTGTTCACGAACCTGGTAAACGCTCTTAGTGTTGCAGTACAATAGGTGACGGCGAGTATGTGCAAATAAGGGGATCGATACAGAATAACTGGCAGTGTTGTACTATCGTGACTCCAAAAGTCGAGGAGAGGTCGAAAAAGTTTTTTCGCCCAAACATCACCCAGTACTGTTATTTTGGATGCTGAGCACGGATACAGTATCCATTTTTGAAAATTCGGCCGACGAGGGTTTTCATATCCAGCAAGAGGTAAAAAAAGAAAGTGAAGACGGTGTCTGGCCGAGGTCAAAACGCATTCTACATTTGTGGGCGAAAAAAAACTACGAACCTCAATTTCGCGCTTTGAGCGGCGGGACACTACGACTATGTGTATTTTTCGACAAACACTTCGTGCATCCTTTCAACAGCTGGTACACGTCATGAGACATTCCACCCCAATGCACTCGTTGTCGTAACTATTCCATCATTTTTTATGAATAATGCCATTGCCATTGAACCGCTGCGGTAGTCGTGAAAGACGGCCCTTCTGCGACTCCGAGGAAATACTAGTGCCGAGGTTCCATAAATTAACTCGTAGAGCTGATCCGCTCTTTAGTCTGAGAGGGCTTACTCGTCCAACTCTGGGAAAACCTTCATATCGTTAAACGCTCTAACCCCACGCAGTAGTCTATAGCAGGTTGGTTTTCCCGCTTTTGAATGTGTTTCAAATCGTTTCGTGCCACTATTGTCTTGTTGCGCGATTCTGACTTACACGCGTCTTCTTTCATGGTTCTAGCAAGAACTGTATAGCCAGCATCCTTCTTCATTTGGAATACGCCTCAAACTGCGCTTTCGCTTTACCCCTATGATTGACTTTCAATAACGCGCATGTCTGTCTCTCTGTCAGTCCAGAGTTCCCGACGGTATTTCATTGCAAGAAAACCTAGGAAATTCTCCGAGTAGCGCCTGTCTCTACCAGAGAATGATTGGATTTTTGGTAGCGCTACGAATTCGCTTCGTATTCGTTCATCACATTGGTTGATCTTCTACGTTCAAAACTGCGGCGCGTACCTCACTCTCACCCACAGCGTCTGATGGTGAGCAGTCTCGCTATGGGTGAAACCCGGTACTCCCTTCGGTTTGCTGATCTGTTCAGTCCAGTTTGGAGCCAGTATGGATCATTCTCTTAGAATACTCTTCAACCGTTATGTACCATACCTGCTATTTCATCGTCATTTCTGCCCTTTGTTGGACTTTCATCCCTTATCTGCGTGGCTTCTAGTTCAGGCACTCGCTGTTTCTGACACTCCTATTCTGCCTTAAGCTCCTTTTCCACGTTACCACAGTTTGAGCTTTGAAATTGGATGAGTTTAGAACTTAAGCCATTGATCTGCTTGACGATTCTTTTACGCGCCCAGTGGCCTATTTCTCGCTACAGGCGAACCTTGATGCTATTGTTTGATTCGGTTTCCAGCCTTTACAAGAAGTGTTGGCCTATCGGCAACGCCGGTGGTGTATGTACATGCCGGTTCATGCCAGCGTTCCAATAATAGTTGCAACTAAACTATAAACTATCAACTACTGTTGGTGCTTCGCGCGTTTCTCTCAACCTTTCCGCTAACTCCTTATCAGTCTTTACTCTACCCTCCACTTTGGTATATATGATGTTCTTGCTCTCACCTCCAATGTGAAGTGCTTCGCGACTTCAGTTTCTATCGCAACTCTCGTCAATTTCAACTGTTTAATTAGGAAAAACGCATGCTTCTGTTTATCGGAAACTTTAGCAATGGTGCAGTGTTGTATTGATCACGCACACTCCAAAGAATAAGCTATATAGTGCATAATGTACTTAATGAGGCATGACATTTTATCCTCTGAATGCATGTCATAATGAGTCCGTAGCCATCAGCTTTAAGGATTAATAGATTTTATTCTAAGAGGTAATCGACACGTTGAATATTGGAATGAAAGCATTGTCTTTCTTCTGTTGCTCAAATTTTGCGTCTTTTGCTTCCCAGTATTTTCCCGTCGAGATGAACATCTTCGTATTTGTGAAACTGTCCTCCTTCTGTGTAAACCACAAGGGTTTGTGCTTTTCTTCATCAATCGCTCGAGCACGTTGTGCCTAAATACTGGTTCTAGAGGACCGCTTTTCTTGACACGAAACGTGCAGCTGAATTGCTACAAATATTATAATCAATTATTTGCCCCTAGTTTTGATCGCAGAAATTCAGGTTGAGTCTTTTTCTCACCTTTTCTAACTCCTGTTTGTAGGCCACCGCTTTGTCCAAATTTCCATCTTCTAATTGTCTTACATCAGGTCTGAGCCTGCTGTCTGTCGGCGGAAGACTTTCGCGTTGTTCCGGCCACAGCTCATTTAAACCCATCGAGAAGTCCGAAAATCCAAAGTATTCCGGGTAAAGCGGCCACCTGGACAGCACTAGAAGCTGTTCTTCCTTACCGTCATTCATTTCGCTGTAACAAGAACTTCTAGGGCTTGCATTCTAGCAGTTCAACTTGGAAGCGAGCCCTCCTCACCTACAAATGTTTTCGTCCCATCTACCTGCTAGCTTGCAAAATCTTCCGCCGCCCGGTTTCATTACTTCGCCGAAGAGCTCCTAGAAAAAACATATTGTGCAAGATCATGCTTCTTGCACCCATAGAGACGTGTATATTCATGGTATACGTTGTAGCGGTCTCTTTTTCTAACTGGTTTAGTGGCAACATTGGAATGAAATTTATAGGTTTACACCAATTCTCAGCTTGTATTAGTTCTTCGGTGATCAATTCCGTGAACCAAACGTAATTTTAAAAATTGTTCTTTACGCGCTTGCTGATAAGAACCGAGTTATTGAATCATCCATGAAAAGCAGGAGGCTTCAGAAAAGGGGACGTCTCAGCTGGCGTTTCACGACTCTCCTTTTTCCAATTAAACAATCTCCATCAGCACCAGTCTCGTGAGCCTCACCTTCAAATAACCATGGAAAGCCTTCACATTAGAACTTCGAACAGAGACCTACGCGGAGGGAAAGAACTTGGAACATTGGTTGCAAAGAGGCTTATCAAATCCGCGAAATGGATCTCCTAAGCGAGGTCTTTCCGGACGAAGTTCGCGTTATCGACCGCACATCATGTTGATGCAGAGAATGATGCAGTTAGACGTAATTAGCGAAACAGCTACTCTACTATAGCTCTGATGGCAGAGTAAGGGTAGTGTTCTCGATTCTCAGGGATGGGTCAATGGGGGGGGGGGGGGAGGCTCCCTTCGACGCGTTTTTGCATTTAGCGATTTATCCTCAAAGAGACCCTTTGTCCTCATTTACCGTGCCGAAGACGTCGTTCAACGTGCGTCGGGATTCAGAAGACGTGCCGAAGACGTCCAACGTGCGTCGGGATTCAGAAGACGTGCCGAAGACGTCGTCCAACGTGCATGGCGAGCCGTAGACGTGCCGAACACGTCGGCAACCGTGCATGGCGAGCCGTAGACGTGCCGAACACGTCGGCAACCGTGCATGGCGAGCCGTAGACGTGCTGAACACGTCGGCAACCGTGCCTGGCGAGCCGTAGATGTGCCGAACACGTCCGCAACCGTGCATGGCGAGCCGTAGACGTGCCGAACACGGCAACCGTGCATGGCGAGCCGTAGACGTGCCGAACACGTCGGCGGTACAAACTTCAGGCCTGGGGGTAATCGAGGTCGCTGAACACGAATCTGAAGTCGACCGATCGATATCGATCGATATTATCGATTTTTTGAGGATGACGTTCAAGCGGCACGAAACTTCGGCCCTGGGGGTAATCGAGGTCGCTGAACACGAATCTGAAGTCGACCGATCGATATCGATCGATATTATCGATTTTTTGAGGATGACGTTCAAGCGGCACGAAACTTCGGCCCTGGGGGTAATCGAGGTCGCCGAACACGAATCTGAAGTCGACCAATCGATATCGATCGATATTATCGATTTTTTGAGGGTGGCGTTCAAGTGGCGCGAAACTTCGGCCTTGGGGGGTAATCGAGGTCGCTGAACACGAATCTGAAGTCGACCAATCGATATCGATCGATATTATCGATTTTTTGAGGATGACGTTTAAGTGGCGCTAAACTTCGGCCTTGGGCGTAATCGAGGTCGCTGAACACGAATCGGAAGTCGACCAATCGATATCGATCGATATTATCGATTTTTTGAGGATCACGTTGAGGAAGATCAGGCGATCCATCTCGATTAACATAATGGTCAGAAGGCCTAGGGAAGAATAGGAAAGCCGTAGCGGCCATGGCGCCCTATTCTCGGGGTTGGGGGCGAAGCCCCCAACCAGTCGTAGGCGGCCGCTAGGCCGCCGAACGACTGGTGATAAAATATTTTGATTTCCACCTGAATGAGTCAGAAACTTTACACTTCCCTCATTCCTACGCGGTAATCGAGATGGTGACAGGCGTGTGTTTAAATCATATGTATGTATGTCATTTTTGCGTACCGACTGCTGCTCTCAAGCCGTTGCACATATTAAATGCGCACTCGACTTCCCTCACATTAGCCATAACTTGTCCATATACCAGGAACGTCATAAAGAATCCGACATGTTTGTTTTCGATTTCAATCAGAGTCTTCCAAACGATTTCCAAACTTCCAGTATTCTTCACGTCTTTGGCTTAGTGCTTAGATTTGTCGAGTCAATTTTCCATATGGAATTTTAGAACTACTCGACATTAGAATCAAAGATCTGCGATTTAAAACAGCAGTAGATTACAACCTACATCGATGTTCAAATTTGAGTAGATATTTTCTCAATGTTCGAATTTGTTAATCACACACATCGTGTCAAATAAATTACATGGAAACAGTTAACCCTTGAATACTCAACTGAGTGCACTTCTGGAGAGTGAAATCCGCCATCTATTTCTCCAATAATCCTACCATATGAAGGCGCAAGCGGTTGTCCGCCTGACCGTCTGTCTGTCCGTTTATCCGTCTATCCAAGGCCTTTCATAGACGTCGCGCAACGGGCATCAACAGTAGTCCGGATTCAGAACACGGGTGGCGGACGTAGGGCCGCGAGGTCCGAATTCAGAACACATTTCACCGACTTCGTGCAGCGAGCGTTCGGGTCCAGAAGATGTGTCACCTACGTCGGGTCGCGACTATTCGTTCGAGTTCAGAGACGTATCCCCGACGACCCTAATGGGTGTCCAGATTCAGAATACATGTGACTGATCCTAGGGAGGAGGGGATGGGGGAGGGGTGGCAGCAAGATGAACCTGTAAGGAGGAGGCTCTAAGGTGGATCTCAAAGTGGATCAGGAAGGGGAACCCGTAATACGATATCAGTAGGGGGTCAATAAATGAAACAAAACCGGGAAGTGGGACCAATAAGGGGGCAAGTAAGTGGGACCAGCAAGCTGAACTAGTAAGGGAGACCAGGTGTCCAGAACGGGTTGAGAAGACGTGTCACAGAAGTCGTGTCACGAGCGCCGGAATTCGGAAGACGACTGCAGTCGTGGAATAAGCACCGGATTGAAAACGCGTATCACCGACTTCGTCCAGATTTAGAAGACATGTAACAGACCTACAGATGTCGCACCATGAGCGTGGGAGCACCAGTAGGGGGAGGGGGCAGGAGACCAGGGGAGGGGGCGAGGTTGGAGGTGGACCAGGTAGGGGAACCTGCAAGAAGGGACCTGTAAAGGGGATGAATGGACGTGACAAGGGACCAATAAGGGAGTACCAGCTGCGAGGGTGGGTTAACAATAAGGGGACCAGTAAGAAGGGGACCGGCGTGAGCTATAGAACGGAACCTGTATGAGGGACCACGACGTCCGTATTCAGAAAACTTTTCGCGGACGTTGTTCCATGAGCGCTGAAGATCAGCAGCACCAGTCAGGGGCAGTAAGGGGGGCGAAGAAGGAGCGATCAGGAAATGGGGCATTGAGAAGGGACCAATACATGTGGCCAGTAAGGGGAGAGGCAGTAGGAGATAATGGAGGGACCAGTAAATGGGACCAGAAAGGGAACAACTAGTAGACGGTTGGTAGGCATTCTGAACGCATCTATCAGTCCGTCTTCCGACGCGCTTCCATGACGTCGCACAGCAAGCGGGCTGGTTCAGAAGGCGTGTCAACAGAAGACATGGCCTCTCGCAACAGATGTTCGTGTATCAATTGATTATCTTTTATTAACTGCCAAAATCTGTTAATTTTCGACAATGTCGATGTGATAGACGGACATTGAACGGCTCGATTTCGCCATTATTTAGGGCGTCGATCGATGACCACTCGCCACACGTTATCGTCGCGTGACCAGAGCTACATGTAACGTCATCATTGCCTACCGTTTCCCTGCTTTTTAGCTTATTTCATCAAGGTGAGGACTATGGAGTAGAAAGCTGACCGAGGAATTAACTGTACCTGCCTACTCGGGATATTACATGTAAGTCGCATACCTTGTTTTTATTAATTTCAATGTAGGCAGAAGCACCGTTAGAGCACCTCACTTTGATCGTGCCTTCGTGATACAACTTCCGCTGCTCAGGAATGCACATGAGGTTTTCAATATGGGTAGTGACCTGAAATGAACCTCTAAGGCTTATTAAAAATAGAGTATTTAGGTGGAATGGCTCCCTATACATGCCTTATTCCACGAGTAATCGTCACCAGTAAGTTGTAACCGAACTAGTCTTTCCGGCATGAACTCACAGCTCTGTGCCCAGGCATTCCACGTTATCTCGGCACCTAGAAGATGCGGGTATAGTATTTCTTATACACAGCGAGCAGCACCCACTTACTGAACGTTTGGAACCATGTCCACCCATTTCCTATGGCGTGACCGGCACTGACTGCTGGGTGATGGGAGACCTGTCTCATATGGTTGACAGACAATGATTGATTCTAGAACGTATTATCGTGCACCTGTTCTGAATGAAATTTAAAGTCTTCCTGTTCGTACTCGTACGTCTCTCCCAGAAGAGGATTGAAGAACTTCCGATACCGACCAGTTGAGTTTAAGTATGGCGAAGCTGCGAAAGCGGCAACCTGAAGTTCTTTCCTTAGTATGTAAACCAAAAACGTGCAATGCAGAACTCGTTTGTTTTCGCGTGAACAGTACAACCGAGGGATTCAATCTATTTAGGAGAGTTCCGAGGTTTAATTAGTTGATGACGTTGGTTGATCGGAAAGTCTTGATCTGGTTTTCATTTTTCTTATTTATTTCTTTATTCGACATACAATGCAAATCAATCAACAATATAGTCACTATTATAATTCTCCACAGTAATTTCACCTACTGGGTAGGTCTATCAGTGATCCCTTTTTCCCAGAACTGAAAGACGGGTGTCGAAAAAGTCGGCAACCACCCTGCTTAAGTCTTTAAACTTTGTGGCACTCTTCTTCGCCATAGCCTTTAGTGAGCGGAACAAGAGGTAATCTGAGGGGGCTATGTCAGGAGAATATGACGGATGAAGTGCGGTCTCCCAGCCCAGCTCCTCGATCTTAGATGAGTTACTTTAGCTGCATGGATTCTGGCGTTATCATAAAGAGGGTGAACTGAAAGTCGTCTCTGCCGCTTTTTCCGAACAGCTTCCGCGAGTTTCTGAAGCTGAGTGGCGTAACCAGCAGCGGTGACCGCGTGCCTTTGCAGCTCGTAGTACAGCATTCCCTTCGACTCCAAGAAGCAACCTAGACGAACCTTCTCGAGGTGCATGTCCGACTCTGCATGCGCAGTGGCTCATTTCCTTGAG
The DNA here is from genome assembly GCA_947359475.1 of Heligmosomoides polygyrus bakeri. Classification (NCBI taxonomy): domain Eukaryota; kingdom Metazoa; phylum Nematoda; class Chromadorea; order Rhabditida; family Heligmosomidae; genus Heligmosomoides; species Heligmosomoides polygyrus. Next base: position 33,058,266 of record OX375866.1, on the reverse strand, counting down.
TTAGCCAAACGGCATGGTGTACGTTGGCGTAGTAGAGAACCCAACTGTCATTTCTGGTAACCATGTCTTCCAGAGACTCCTTGCTAGGAGAGCGGAGTAGGAGAGACTTGTAGATGGATAAGCGAGTGAATCACATGCTATCGGTCAAGGCATGCGAGATCCATCGACTCAGCACTTTTCGGAAGTCTTCCTCTGCTTCGGGGCGTTTCGACCGAGAATTGTCCTTGAAGTCCATCTCTCCTGCGAACCGGGCAAACCAGCGATTGGCGGAGAGTTGATGGTGGTGGTATCTTCCCCCACCCCAATGCTTTCTTGATGTTGCGACAGCGGATGCTCCCGGCACTCCATTTCCGCGGCGCCACTCAAAGATGGCAGCTCGAAGATGTTCTTGTGAAATTGACATTGCACTGGAACCCAACGAAGAACATGTGTGCTTATATACCTTTTGCAGAGAAGATTCAAGAATGTTTTTTTTTTACAACACATGGATATCGATGGAAAGCAGGAAGTTCTGACTTTTGAAGAAAGCCTATAAAGGCTTTAAGATCGCCTTTGTCGTGTTTGTTTGCTTTCATGTGGTACCTCGGCAAGAATGCTGTGCGGCACCAAGAGAGCTATCGATGTCGAACTGCCTGGGAGCGCTGCAGCATTGTGGCTCGTCGGTACAGTGCACCCCACTTGCACAACAAGCGCATAATGCGCTCCGTCCGCCGAACAGTTGTGCTCAATCCAGTTGCTGCGATTACGGTACTGCTGCTTCAGCAGCGCCACTTCAATGCAAGAGTTTCGCTTCGTATCATATTAGCGGCTCTATTGGGCTCTATTGCTATAGGAGCTAGTTCCATCGTTAAACTTTGCTCTGCTTTGAGCTTCGAGGTTACAGGTCTGTGTATCTGCAACCTCGAAGCTCAAAATCCTCATCTAAAACAAAGTCTGAAGGAAAGGGTCTATAAAAGACAATATAAGTGACACGATACCTGTACGATGCATGGACAATTTCAACCACAACCGTTAAAAATAAACGAATGATAAACGACAGACGGGGGTGCTACGTGGCAAAACACTTGTTCTCTAGCTAAAGTTCGACACCCATTTGAAGATTCTTCTGAAGTCGCAAATTCGTTCAGGGCAAAAATAGTTTTAGCGCGTCCTGCATACGAATGCGACTTGCTCACAACACACGATCATTGCAGCCACAGAAACATATGTCAAGAAATCGTCTGGTTTTCCACTAGTGCCGTTTAGCGCCATCAAAACTCACGTAGACCATTTTTTCCTCTGCTGCTTCCTTGCTACAGGCAGTGTTGAGTAACTCTGAGAACCTCAGCTCGTCACAGAGCAGCTAAAACAACGTCATATGGCATTAATGGATTCATAAAGTTAAGACCTTACTTGAAGTGCAGTCAGTGGTTCATAGTGCGTTATTGGCACGCCGGTTCTTTGAAGGATCATTCTCCCAAGCGCCTGAAACGAGGAGTGGAAAGCTTTAGAAGTTTTACAAAAAGTAGTGAGCGGTTTCTTACCGCGAAGCTGATTTTCTCTGACGGGCTCTGTATCGCTGGCAGGGTCCGCCGATGCTGTTTTCGCGTCTGAAAATATAATCAGCAAATATTGCTGAATGCGTTTTGGGCTCTAGCGTACATTGTTTACTGATGAGATCTCAACGTGTCCTACATAAACGGGAGGACCAGATCAAGCTCTAAAGAATAACGACTAACAACAATAAGACAAATAATCGCCTTTACGCTAAAACCAACATTTATAAACTTTTTTTAAAGTAAGAACGCTTCTACTAGTGTGTCCAGGGGCGGACCAGAACCGTTGCTTCTCTGGAGGCAACCTTCTATTAGCATTTCATATTGTGCCCCGAATCAAGAACTTGGAAGGCGACAGCCGGCGCCTCCTGCGATTGCGCTATCGCGCACTCTAAACGAGGTATTAGTGACAAAAATGACCTGAACTTGATGACCTTGAAGGTTGCCTCCAGAGAAGCAACGGTTCTGGTCCGCCCCTGGACACACTAGTAGAAGCGTTCTTACTTTTAAAAAAAGTTTATAAATGTTGGTTTTATTCCAACGTACGATTCTTATCCCGGTAAATCTGTGTTTGCCTCCTTCCTCTGAACTGACCAATCTTGGAAGCACTCGCTTACAAGATTTCCATGACTACATCCCCATCCATCCTTCTCCCTCGACCATTATGATGACTGCACATAACGTTTTTTGGATGGTCACGTAAATTTGCACATATAAAATTTTGTACTGTTAAACACGATTGTGCATAGTAAGGGATTATGGATGGCACCAATCAATACCTGCCTAGGACGCCTTCTCTACTTCTTCCACGGCAGCCGTTTGATATATCGTGGAGGCAATTTTAGTGCACATATGACCTATGCAACAATGGTAGATGGCCAGAATTCCAGTATTTTATCCCATCCATACAAATGTGGTGCCAATTATGCGACCATGGAAGGTGGCTTGGTAGGTGCAAGTGAGAACCTCAGCTCGGGGACACGCGAGAGCCTGCCCCTCGTTTTGACTGCGTTATCCCGCGCCTACGAATACATACACATGTAGTTATTTTCTCATATACGTTTCAACTCGACCAGATGGCGGATTACGCACGCTCCTCTATCATCGTAATACTGATCCCTAATTCCGTTTCGTTGTCCTTTTTCATGTCTGTCCTCAGGCTCCATGTTAGTGAGTAGTTAATTCCTGAACCAATATGTTGTCGTAAGGTAACAAGTGAAGAAATGTTATCAACTGCTAGGAATTCCTGGCAGTTCGGTCTCAAATTGTGTTGGCACGACATGCTTTTTCTGTTGGAAATGTTTTTTTTTTTAAAGAAATGCTGATGGTTATAAAAAGTCACAGCCTCATCCTACATATTATTCTAACAAGCGTTAACCCTTAATTCACAATCTCTCTACTCTATTAATAATACTCTATTCACATTTTTAAAGACCTACTTTTCCAGGTGAGGTTACTGGTTTTGCTTCAGCGCCTGCTCCAACTTGCACGATGCCAGACGACTGGTTTGGGGTCGCCTGAGTAGCTCCATCGCTTCTGTGTCAAAATGGCTATTATGGAGGATGTTTAGGATTTATGTGTACACTTTCGAGGGTTATCACCAACATCTTTTTCTCCTGGCTCAGTTGACGAAGTAGCATTGCCGAAACTGAATCAGACGAAAGCGCCGACGCCGAGGTGAAGCGACGAGGAGGGGGAGCTGCAAGGAGGTCGATTAGATTGGAGAGATTCGATGCAATTCTGAATGCAGTGAAAATAACACAGTTAGATCAAAGTGGGGTGCACTTTCTAGGAGCCCTACTATTGAAGCTTGAGGCTCACTCAAAAAATCTCGAAAATACAGTATATTTGGACAAATCTGGAACACTCTTTTGGCACTTAACGCAAGAGCCTACATGAGGTGTTTCTTTGCTCATGTTCATCGTGCCATTTCCATTGTTTCCAAATACCGCCAAGGGATGGAGCACGCTGTGCGGTCTATATTACTTCCGCACGATAGAACTTTGCGAGTGTGAAGAACTTAATAGCAGTTATACAAAGTGACTCCATTCCTGCAGGAAGGAATTGTTTGTCACTACAACGAGTATTACGCTTTTGCTCCTTTGAAGATTTCGCTGTAGTTTAAAATGAATTGGAATAGGAAGCTTACGCAAGCTTTTTCGACCCAAACATTTCAGGGTCTGCCCTATGACCTTTCTGAAATAAAGGCACCATTGGCTCTGGATACTTGTCATAGCACCAATAAACGACTGAGCAGGTCACCCTTTTCTTTCCGAGACGTTTCCCGTCGCTTTTAAGGAGTGCAAAACTTTAAAGTTGGGCAACGCTTTTGTCCGGACGTCTTGCTCCAGGAAGTCCGTATCGTACTGAACCGACGACTGTGGTGCTTCTGAAAAAAACATATGGACTTCTTGGATTTTCAATGGGAGAATTTATCGCTAGTGATTAATGACCTAACCTATTGTTTCGTCGTCCTCGAACCAAAGCCTTGGCTTAGCCAAGGCGATTGACGAAACGGCAGATACTCCGCATAACGAGCTTGAGAGGTTGCTGCGACTAACGGGGTCGAGTCGATGTCCACCTTTCTGGAAATGGCTCAGCATCTATACACAAATGACCGTTTGTGAAGAAAACCGGCACTGGGCCTTTCTTATCCTTCATTGGAAAGTAACATTCGCTCGATGCAGCGTAAATTACTTAATTTAAGGTTCCTTTGCAATCACCCAAAAAAGCCAACATTATCGATATTTTAACCGTCATTTAACTGTACAGAGATGATTCACTCAAAGTAGATGGTTCACCCAAATTTCCAAGAATGTCTTCTTCTGTATGATTCCACAAGAACGACATTATTCAACTGATCTCTTTTTGGTTCATCTCAAACTTGGTGACGCCTGACCTCACACCACTATCCTCCATTAAAAAATTCTCATAATTTCTCACCTCTGAATTTCATTTTTACCCCCTTTTCCCTCATATTATAGGCAAAGCTTTCAGCAGGTGGAAGTACTTATTTATTACTGCTATTCAAAAAATCTCCATGCAACGACCCAAGGAATTACAGGTCTATTAGCATAACCTCTATTTTCGCTAGAGTATTTGAAAAAATTCCAAAAAGCATATTCTTTAGCGTGATGGGAACACTGTATCATCCCCATTTTACAGCATGATTTTTGGAAAGACAGCTCTAGGGAGACTGCTCTTCTTGCGTCGTTGAATTATAGTTAACTTACTAAAAAACCCAAAAAGCAGGTTCACGTAATCTACTTTGACTTTGCCAAAGCTTTTGATAAAGTTCCAATGTAAATTTGGTTGGCATGGTAAACGAGACCGGCCTTCACCCTGCCACCCCACTTGTGCGATAGATCCAAAGTATGTTATCCCACCGCTCTTCCCAAGTTAGGATAGGTGGAGCCTAATCACAATGCTATTCTATCTCAAGGGCACTATGCTTCCTGCGTACATGTTTCAACTTCCATCCCTGGTTTTAGCTCGGTAAGAAATTGAATGCAAATTGTACCGAGATGATGATTAGAAAGATTTAGGCCTATGTTATACTTCGGCGACGCTGTTGTCGGCGAAGAATAAAATAGGGCTTACAGTACCATCAGCGACGAGGGATACGTCGAAAATTGCAGTTGACTATTAATCAAGTAAATGAATTGTCTGCAAGACGTAGGCTTCTTGTTATCACACGGAAATATATAGTTTTGCCTATTGGTAGTGGTCCCCTCCAAGTTTCCTACCACATTAGAGGAATGCATTCGGACTGTGTCTATCGAAATACGCGACTTCGGCTTCCTGAATTCCGACAACCCTTAAGGCTTCCGCACACTTTTGCGGCAACACGGCACACTGCAGGCAGCAAAACTGCCGCATAGGAGGCACTCATCCTCAACTCTGCCATCCTTCTCCATCGCCGATGCGGTTTCATTATCATTATCATCACCATCACATCATTATTTGTTTCCATTGGCAAAGCGGCTGCAGCGGCAAAAATGCCTTGAATAATTGGGCCTTTACTGCTTCTCTGCTTCACTTCTCATTACCGTAGCGTCAAAGTCATAGTTCGAGTCTTCAAAGGCACCGAAAAGCATATATCTAGTAACTCTAATTAGGGCGTAGAAGAAGTATAGTATATTCGTCCCATTGTTAATAGTGGCACTACTGTTTTTAATCCACTCTTGAGAAAGAGAGAGAAAGTGCCAAGAACAACTTCGCAATGAAATTGATGCCGCCCTGAAGTGGTGTCGACAATCGATTTAACCCGAATCGAGACTTACGATCTAAACTTTTATGATTATCTAGTATGGAAAGTAGAAGGATATGAAATGACCTCATCACGTCGTTTAGAGTTGTTGCTGCTAAGACTGCTCTTGAGCCAAGAATTCCTTCAATTTGAGCATTCCATAACAATGGGTGGAATGCATAATATTGGGTTAATCGAAAAGTCTTGCAACATTTTACGCTACTGCCTGTTGAATTTGTTAAAGCTCTTACAGTATTGATCTTGTGTGGTGACGTTACAGTACATGCTCGAAGCTTCCGCAAGCATACTATATAAGGCCTCGTCGAGTACGAATACAGCATCAATGTCACAATGTCAACGGTACGCAGCAGCATCCTACGACCCATCTACTACGAATTTCTGCAAGGCCACTCCGCAAGGACTGCAGCCTCCAACATCTCGCTGCATTCAAGGAGGAAGTCATTCACTATGCCACAATGGGCCGTTGGTTGCAACGCTTTAAGGCGGGAGATATCTCTCTCGAAGATCGACCTCGTTCCGGACGCCCCTCTGATGTGGAAGAACACATGCTTTACTGAGAGTTGCTAGATAGTGAGACCGCAGTCACAGCATCTGTCTACGCTACCCAGCTTCAGAGCTTGGCCGAAGCCGTGCGCCAAAAACTTCCAGAAGGAGAAAATATCTACCTACTGCGGAACAACGCGTGTCCTCATGTCGCAAAAGTGAGTCGCAAAAAAATCGAGGGGTTACGCAGGGAAGTTCTGCTCCATCCACCGTACTCACCAGACATCGCTCCTTCTGACTACCACTTGTTCAGAGCTCTGAAGCAACAGCTTCGAGATAGAGAGTTCGATGAGCGACGTCAACTGGAGATGGAGGTTTCTGAATTCTTTTGCTCAAAGCCCCCGGAATTCTCGCTGAAAGGAACTGAAAGGCTGCCTAAAAGATGGGGCAGGATCTTAGACTTGGACGGGAAATATGTCTTGGACTGAGTTTTTGTATATTGTTTATATTGTATTGTATTGTAATATTGTTGTGCTAGTGTTGCAAGACTTTTCGATCAACCTATTAGGGTGTCCAGAAAGTATCTGCAGAAAACTTCGCAATGTTCCGGATTTTTTCAAGAATGATCTGAAGATTTTATCATAAGTGCTATATAAAGATACAATCCTGCTGTATGTGCATCACATATCCAGCTCCGTCGTCCTTGCCCATTTCACTGCACGATGGCCGAACTGTCTACCTATATTAAACACGTACTCCTTTACGAGTTTGAATCTGGGCACTCCGCTGCAGAAGTCTATCGAAACTTGTGTCGTGTATTCGTGTCTAAAGCTCCTTCTGTACGGTATGCGTATGGCTGGTTCGAACGCTTCAGAAGCGGAAACAGGAGTCTCGAAGATGAGCCTCGCTCTGGTCGACCGAGAACGATATCTTTGGATGTTCTGAGGAAAGTGGCGGAGCAGCATCCATATGAAGGTATGCGTTATTTTGCTGCATTTCTTTGCTGTTCCCGATCCACCGTGGACTATGGGCTGCGATCTCTTGGAATGGTTAAAAAGCTCGGTCAGTGGCTCCCACACGAACTGACCTAGGACAACCGGCGAATACGTCTGGACATATGCACTCAGCTGCTTTCCCGAAGTCGCACCTTCAACTGGCTGGACACCATCGTTACAGGAGACGAAATTGGGTCTTCTACCTCAACCACGTTCGTAAACGTGCATGGTGCCAACGCGGTGTTGTGCCGAAATCTTTCGTAAAAGGTGAAATTCGTGCGAGGAAAGTCATGCTGAGCGTCTGGTGGGGAATTTATGGGATCTACCATTTCGAGCTGCTGTCTGACAGCACGACTGTCACTACGAGGTCTACGCTACCCAACTGCAGAGACTGGCTGACAAGATGCGCAAGGAACAGCCCAGGCTCGAGTTCGCTTGCTGCACAATAACGCGCGCCCACACATCGCGAAGACGACTTCTCAGAAAATTCCTGAACTCGGGTGGGAAGTTCTGCCGCATCCACCGTACAGCCCAGGTCTAGCCCCAAGTGACTACCACCTTCTTCGATCACTTCAGCATCATCTGGAAGGGAAGCGTTATGAAGATCGTGACCACCTCGAAAACGACCTCCGAGATTTTTCCCCTCAAAGTCGCCGGATTTCTACGCCAGAGAAATTCGAAGTCTTGTGAAACGTTGGCGGATAGTAGTCGATGTTGATGGAAATTATTTGGTTGAATAATAAAATGTTGATAAAAAATTGTCGTATTTCTGCAGATACTTTCTGGACATCCTAATAATATCAGGGTTAGTGTTGCAAGAACACATGACAGAACTAAATGTTCCTTCACCCCAGAGACTCCTGCCTTGAACACAATTATTACTTTTTTCTGCAACTACTCAATTCCAGTTACAAGAAAGGAGAAAGTTGCTTTGTGTTGCTAGTTCATAAAGCCGTCAGCTCAGAGGTTTTCTATTATAGATATGTATAATGGTCTACTTCTGCCTTCAACTCATGCTATTTTAGTGATTTTAAGTGGTTTGGTTGATTTTGTTTTGGACAGTTGCTTTTTGGCCACTTCTTTAATTATCCTTCTATTGTTTAGTGTTCTTTTCCGTTTTGTTTTCTTTTATCGGCTTTTTATTGTCTTTAGAGGATAGGAGCTATTCCATTTCATTGTTATTGACTAGAACAGAACTAGACTAATTTGAGCGCACTTCAGAAAAGTGCTCTTTGAGAAAATCCTACTCTATATAAGCGAGAACGGTCGTTTGTCTGTGGGTGAGTGCGTGTGTTTGTGGGTGTGTTTGTTTGCACAGAAGTGCTGAAGGAGTGTGTTGGGAGGAAGTATAGGGAAGGGGGGGGGGGGGGGAGGAAGAAGGGGTTGTAGTTGTCACCAGTTGTCAACTGTTGTATTTGTCGACAGGCGTCCATGTTCAGACGACATGTCACCAATGTCGCGCAAAGAACGTTAAGGTTGAGAAGAGGTGTCACCGATGTCCCGCAAGGGGTGTTCGGATTCAGACGACGTGTGACTGATGTCGCGAAAAACAGGCCCGACTTGAGAAGACATGTCACCGACGTCGTTCATCAGGTACCTGCATTCAGAAGAGGTGTCACCAATGTCGCGAAAGGCCTTCCAGACTCAGACGACGTGTCACCGATGTCGCGCCGGGTTCCGGATTTAGACGACGTGTTACCAGTGAAGGTGGGACCAGTAATGGGGGACCGGTGAAAAATGGGTTTCCAGTAAGGGGGACCGGGAAAGGGTTGACTAATAAAGGAGGGACCAGTGAAGGTGGGACCAGCAATGGGAACCGGTGAGGGGGGTCCAGTGAAGGGGTACCGGTGAATGAGGGGAGAGGGGTCCAGTGAAGATGGGACCGGTGAGGAAGGGACCAGTAATGGGGACCGGTGAAGGGGGGGGGGGAGGGGAGTGGTCCAGTGAAGGGTGGACCGGTGAAGGAGGGGAGTGGTCCAGTGAAGGGGGGACCGATAGAAGGTTAACCAGTGAAAGAGGGAACTAGGTGAAGGGGGACCGGTGAGGAAGGTACCAGTAATGGGAACCAGTGAATGGGGGGGGGAAGATGTCCAGTGAAGGGGGACCGCAAAAGAGTTGATGAATAAAAGGGGGACGACGAGTGAGGGTGGGACCAGTGATGGGGATCGGTGAAGGAGAGGATGACCAGCAAAGAGGGGACCAGTAATGGGAGGCCCAGTGAAGGTGGGAGCAGTAGTAGGGCCCGTCGAGGGGGGGGGGGGGGACCAGTGAAGGGTGAACCGGAAGGGCTGACAATAAAGGGGATCCAGTGATAAGAGATCAGTTAAGGGTGGTCCAGTGAAGGTGATGGACCTGTTTGCCCTATTCCGCTATACCATTCTATAAAAAACCTGTTTTTTACTGTAATGAATGAGAGAAGGTCTAAAGAGGAGAAGAAGACGTTCGGAGTGTTCTATTCTCCGGGTTTGGGGTGAAGCCCCAACCAGACGTTTGGCGGCCGGGAGGCCGTTGAACGTCTGGTAAGTAAATAAATAAACAAGTTGAGGCTAGAGCCTGTAGTTCGCCCACTCATCGAAAGCATTAATTTCTCAGCTACATCAAATCTCCACAGTCAGGCTTTAACGGCTAATAAGGGAGTGGAGGCTCTCTTCTTACGACCAACAGCGAAGGGACTAGTGCAGAGATTACAACGTCGGACACGCCGCGCAGAAAGCAAGAAAGCCGCGAGAGCAACAGCGGCGCTTTTGGCGCCGTTTCTAATAACTTCTTTAGAACTCCATATTTGGAGGTGAGAGACATATATTTGAGTTCATCAACTCAATTCTACCTTTTAACATGCAAACCTCAACAGACTTGAACAATACGTATATTTTGACGGAATCAATCGAGTAAGCGCGACAACTTGTAGAGTGAAGTTAACTTGAAGAAAAGAGTTTATTTATTAGGTTGGCAATTAAATTTGTGGACTCATTCGTAGTCACTTCTTCGAGCAGAGATTAACATGTTGTTCCTGTTGCTATTTTCTTCAATTCTTTTGCTACCTTTACTGTTTGAAACCATTTTTTCTGTGCTTCTCGAAACTACTTTTGATGTTCTGCCATTCTGATTTAGTGAGAAGTTTTCAGTCTGAAATGAAAGGACACAGAGTCAACATTCGCGATCGCCTTCTTCATGAGTACCAGCTCGGCCATTCTGCAGCTGAAGCCCGACAGAATATATGTGCTGCTGTAGGAGGTGAGGTTGTCCAACGACCACGCGTTCAAATGGTTCAAGAAGTTCCGTGAGGGCAACGTTGAAGCTGAAGACAAGCGACGCAACGGACGACCGATTGCCATTGATCGTCGAGATGTAATTAGCGCTATCGAAGGAAATACGAGCTTGGCAACTCGTATGTTGATGGTCAACTTTAGGCCCTCACATACCTATACTGAGAAGATTCTACACAGCGTTGGCTTTTCTGTAAGGCTCGGTAAATGGATGCCTCACGACTTCACATTATCGCTGAGGAAGAAGCGTGTGGATGCTGCGAAAGAATTGCTGGATCGTCACAAGAAGGAACCATTTTTTCATTGACTGGTGAAATGTGATGAGAAATGGATTTCACTGGATAATCGTCAGCGTCCTGAACGGTGGCTTAGAGCAAAACAAAAGCCGCTGCCAACGACTAAGCCTGACCATTATCAGAAGGTGGTGCTTTCGGTTTGGTAGTGTCGGACCTGACCACTATCAGAAGGTGGTGCCTTCCGTTTGGTAGTGTCGGGAAGGTGTAATCTTCTGGGAACTCATCGAGAGCGGTTTCAGCATTGATGCCGAAGTCTACTCTTCTCACCTTGACCGAGTGCAAGCTGAACTCAATCAGAATCGGTTCCGACAGCTCTTCAGTAGTGGCGTTATCCTTCAGCAGGATAACGCCAGACCACACGTCGCGAACGGAACTCTTCAAAAAATCAAAGACATTGGCTGGAAGCGTCTAACTCATCCACCGTATAGCCCAGACTGTGCGCCGAGTGACTAACACCTTTTCCGTTCGCTGCAGCACTCCTTGGCTGAAAGACGGACCACGTCAAAATGCATTTAGCTTCAAAACCACAAGAGTTCTACAGCCGTGGGATCGATCAGCTACGTGATAAATGGGAAGGAGTTCTGCGTTCCAACGGATCTTACTTTGGTTTAAGATTGTTGTTAGTTATTTGTTAATAAACACTTTTGTTGAAAATGCTTGAATTCTACGAATTTAGTTGCCAATCTAATATACACGGATGTTGCATGGGTTCTGCTAAGTTGAACGCGCGGGTGTGTCCGGAGCGCAGCAACTCTATTAAGTTCGAACCATTCGTCTGCAGCTTGTAGATTTTGTAGGCAGTAAACTTTTAGTAGCACAGTAAAGCAGCTGTAGCCTATGAAGGTGTTATATGTGCAGGTTGCGTTTGTGTGACGGATTTTTTTCTGATCGACAGTCACACGTAGTATCTCTTGAATACTAGGCCCAGCACACTTGAGACAGACGATGACGTCATCGAATCCAGGGCCGCACATGTGCGGTCTCGAGCTGGCACATATGCGGAACTGTCAAAAAGTTGATTTTTGCGAAGCTGCTCAAGATTAGTGCCCTTCGATAATGCTCTTCTGGCTGCACAAAATGGTGTTATTGGGATTAGAATGAGGAAGACTTGAGGAGTAAGAGTGCGGGAAACCTGAATCTTTAACGACCGCATCTCTAAGATGGAGCTGGAGCTAAGGCAGTTTCAGCTGCTGAGGAGATGTCAGCACAACACATGTCAGCACAGTAGTGTCAGTCTTCTTCTCGTGGACGCATTTGTAGGCAGTTAAGTTAGCTCGCCGCATAATCCCGCAGTGGGCGACTGGAACTTGAAAGAAAAATCCGTCCCACAAGCGAATCCTATATTTTCGAACCCCTGTAACCTAGCACAAGCTGCAGCCAGAATGATCTAACTTCAGAGAGCTATTGTGCTCGGAGTACGCCTGCGCGTCCAGTCTGGCAATACCCATGGAACATCTGGCAGAGTCCGTAGGATTGCAAAACTGTTAGACATATAGAAGCTAACTGGCTTACTGTACTTTTGTGTATTTAGGTAAGCTGTTTTCGTCTAGATAAATTCACTCTACAAGTTGTCGATAGATTCTGTCGGGCGTATATGCATTGTTCAACTCTAATGGGAATTGTATCTCAAAAGATAGAGGCCGGACTAAATACATATACGTATCTTATTTCGAAATATGGAATTCTGTAGGAGTTATAAAAAACCAGTTCTTTGCAGCTCAAGAAAGCGCCGCTATCTGTTGGTCTTGCGAGTCGCTCTTGCTCGCTCTTGCTCGTACGGAGCGGCATGTCCGGCATTGTACTTCGTTGTTTGTTTTGTTTGCCAAACTGGAGCAACTTAAGCAGCTTCGAGGCACACCCGGATCAGCAGAGCCGCTTCGTTCAACTCCTCGGCCACCTTCCGCATTTCTATCGCCAGCGAGGACATTCGATCCAACACTTCTATTGAGAGTCCTTGCATCTCTGAAAAGGAAATGTTACTATGTTGACTCGTGAGTACCGACGAAGATCTTGTGCAATCGCCTCCTAGGGATTTTTTAGTCTCAGAGCGCGCAAGCGCGAATTTAGCTTCGAAATCGTCTAAGATATTTCAAAATGTGATAATCGTTACACGGATACCATGCGCGTGATACCATACCATGCGCGCAACAAAAAGTTCTCAAGAAATCAGGTGCGCATAAAATATGAAGGAAGGTCACGCACTACCGGAACCCGTGGACTTAGATCATTTTGGAGAAAAATCCTAAGGTTCTGCATCATCTAGTTTATTTACAATCTTGTGCAGCATTCACATTCCCTCTCACAGTGTCAGTCAGACCTAGGCCGTCCATATCGATGTGAAGGAACTGTAGAACACCAGTTGGTAAATCAGTTATTATATTGGGTCACCCTTATGACTATTGCCTCTTAACGCCCGGTTGCTTCTACGTGCTTTGTGATGGACACTTCGGATATCAGTTTCTAGATGTACACTACAACGTCGTCGCACACACTAAATCCTGAGAAGGAGAAAGGAACACTAAGTCCAGCAAAAGGAGAAAGAATCAGCTTTGTGGACAAAAGCGAATAGGAAGTATAAAAAATAGAATGGAACTTCACATTATGATTATAGCAAAGGATTGCTTGAATTGTAACATTTTCAATAGTTGGTCTCATATTTTTTTTTACAACTTAGAGGATTGGTCGGCTAGCACCGGTTCTTGTAATCTGTTGTATGAGCGGAATTGAAAAGTCAGTTCTCGAACGCTGTCCCTATTGTACTGCAGATACATAGATGATTGTTGTTTCATAGGTTCTACACAGTTTGAAATGAATGAGTGTTTTAGGTTGTTAAACCAACAGTAGTGGTACGTTAGCCTCAGCAGGGAAGTGCCAAAAAACGGTTGGCTCGCTTAGCTGAACATACATATCAAAGTGGCGAGTGAAGTGGGAAACGGCACCGTAAACTGAACTCAGAAAACCTTTTTCATTCAAGTGAGACCTCATTCTGCTGCCGTTAAGCGTGTCGTTAATGGAAACATGTTCCGAACGTCAATAGGAATGTGCTCAGATTCTTAAGAGCGTAAAGAATCTTTCCAACTACCTTCAGACATTGCCATTTCAAATGGCTACACAGTTCCATATCGTCAGCGACGATTTCATACTAACAACTGAGAAAGGCCTCGTCCAGATGTTGTCGTTTATGGTTCTCTTTATCTCCGACGTCAGGCTCCATTGCAGGGGCTATTGTAAGAGTACACCTACAGAATGATGCTGTCCTAATGAACACTCCTAATGAAAACATCGGACGACAGCTAGTCCCTAACAGACTTTATAACAAGCAATACGCCTCGGAGAACTGTGTTAATTTTTTAAACGGTAGTGTTGCTCATGAGGAGTAATCTGCGAAACTGAGTGCATGGGCGGTAATGCATCGGGAAATGGGGAGGACGCTAGCAGTGAATGGAAAAGATCACCTAGCTAGTGAAAGGCGTAGCTCTTTAAGCAGCGCTCCTGGGGCGCTCTGCTTTAGGGACAGGCTGCATGCGCATGGTGCTAACGACAACGGCGTAAAATGCACAATTCTGGGCACTGAAGAGGAAGTATCCGCAAGGAAAGCATTAGAGGCACTTTGGATTCCGAACAAGAATTCACAGCAATTCTGTTAATTGCTAATGCGAAATTCTGGATTCTTACAAAGAATCCAGCAGTGAACAACCGGAATGAGTGCCTCTCAACTACAAGTGAATTTCTTCCCTTTGTCGCATCCTGCGACCTGTAGAACGACTAATAGGAGATATCCGCGTCATAGGGTTTTTCCTTTCACGGTGACTGCACAGGATTACTCACACGCCTTGCTGGCCTACTGACGGCATGGCGGCGAAGCCCCAGCTGTGGTGGATTCATGAGTGAATTTATCTTTCCTATTCAGGCGCCACTTTTAGGCCTCTGATGATGACAGCTCAATCCACCTATACCCTCGTGTTTGGCAGAATACTAGTATATATGCAGCTAAAGATGAATAGATTTTGAGACTGTTACTACGCCGTGATTGACTTGAGATGTGATGTTTTAAACATACGGCGAAAAATCCCAACAACTTATCACTAGTCTTTCGGCAGACGATGAGGACGTGAAATCTCACGTTGCCTGGAGCTACTACGGTAGGGCGATGAGATTATGAAGGCGTACTGAATTCCGTTAAGAACAAATATAGTGGTAAGAGAAACACTCTCTGCATGTTAGAAGATGCGGATGAAGCCATTGATATCACAACACTGTAGTCGGTTAGGGGACGCTGCTCACATTTGCCGCGGTCTAGCAGTGCCTCTATGTGTTCACTTCTAGAGGAATTCGATTCGTATATTTCAAGGTGTTTGACGAGTATGTCGCACCACCTCTTCGCACACACTAGCTCCCATTAGCCGGGACATTACGCGAGCGAGCAAAAACAAAATCAAAGGAGAACAGTGCATTCCACGTACGTTGTATATCATTCATCATCGTCAAGCACGTCTCCATAGTGTCCCATTCCCGCAAAGCACTGCTGAAATCATATTCGATTACTGTATGCGGTACTTGACAAATGGAGAGCAAGACTTCTGTTCCATACGCTGTTGAAGCGCTCGCCAAGGCGCTTTTGACCGACACATCCGAGTCCAGCGAACGCATCGACGGAGACATGCTCGACAACCTGAACAGACCGTGATTCGGTGGTGTTCAATGCCCACAAATGGGTCAGGTATCGCGATGAATCGCACACGGAATCGAATTCTCGCGATGGCAAAAAGTAGTCGTGAGTTTCGGTCCGCAGTCGAAAAAGCGGCAGCGTTTCAGGATAAAAGCCGGCGGCCTATTCGGGCTGGCCACCTTCCTGTGCTTTCGCGCACCGCCACCCGATGATGACGTACGGCGTGCCGATCGGCGCGTGCATCTCGCTCGCAGCCGTCGTCTGCTCACTCTTCGTCATCAACTCCATCGTACGGCAGATTGACGATATGCGAGATGAGATCGTCTCCGGTGTGGAGGAGATGAAGGTGAGCCCCTAGATTCTTGCGGCGTTCTCAGATGCGGCTACAGGTGGTAACAGTAAGCATGGCTGAGTATGAGTGGTGAGAGCAGAACCACTGTTTAACTAAAATTCGGCTCGTAGATGGGGGTTTTCGAAATGCTTGTCTCTAGCGTGCAGTACCATTTTGGACCTTCTCCATTTAAAGATTATTTTGTTTAGCCAACAGAGCCAAGCAACAGCTGACCAAGGAAATGAGTACTGCATTTTTGACCGATATACATATTTGCAATCTTCTGCCGAGCTCCATCCGGCCAACAAAATTGAAGCCTTTCCCCGCTTAGAAGTGGAGACGCATCCGATAAAGGATTGCTTATTCCTTGCTTATGGCACGGATCCACAGTGAGCATTTGGTGGTGATCGGCTTTACCTCGTGTTACCCTTTACTATAATTTACACATAGTTTTCTGCTAGGATACCGTTGTATAACGCTTCGATGACCACAGTCCCCTTCCTCGTCTTATCATTGTTCACTGTACTCCTTCAGTGCGCCCCTGGCTGACTTTGTCTTTAGGAAACCAACGCCTCTTATGCTCTTCGCGTTCCTACAACCTCTGCCTTGTGGCTGTGAAAAGATTCCAGAGGGGGGAGGGGTTAGAATGGGAACGGTGGGAAGATGATTACTTTTACGTCAAATTGTCACTTATCAAACCAAATTATGAACTCATCTAAGCAAGTATGACGCTTTTGAAGTCAACCATAACATCTTCAAAACCAAAGTTAGCGTCTTCTAGATAGAATAGGGACCCTTTAAGAAGGTTAGAATAATTTTTTGCCTAATTAAAATTCAGTATGATGTTCACGAAATCTTTTAATTCATCTGTCCAATGGAATGCTATGTGAAATCCTAAAAGACGAAAAACCTTATTTTTAAGCCCAAATTGTGATTTTGGGTTCACTTTGAAGCACAAGAAAGCAACAGTTTTATAGTGCAGTGGTAAAAGAAGCGGTTGTGCCATGTGCTTGTTCAGGATGTTGTGATTTTCATTCGACTGATAGTCAATATTCTGCTTGCTATAAATTACACACTGTAAATACTACACATCGTACCAAAACAATTGTAGAGACGCATCTATCTTCATTTTGCTGTTTCAAATATGCTGCATTTCACTGTTATCAAAATGAAATTGCAACAAGCTAGACGAGTACATGGAGCGATCTCTTCTCTTAACACTTTAAAAACTTGCTACCTGTCTGTACTCTAAAATAAGCCTAGAACTTCTCCAAAGCTAGAAATTTCTATAAAATTTCAATGTATTCACTTAGTGGGGTAGGTGAAATAGAAAATTTCAAAGAAGTTATACCAACTTTTTCTTTGATAAGGAATTACTCTAACCTTTTTAGAGAGCATCTGGCTTAATCTGGACGACGCTTGTTTTGAATTGAAGGATGCTCAGTTTTATTTCAAAAACGTCGAGCTTGTTTAGAAGCGCCCAGTTTGACTCGGAAATGTCTGTCTATTTGACATGAAAATGGTATACAATACCGCCCGCGTAGCGCGATCAAAAAGGACGGATTTTTCCGTCGCAAACCGTCGCATGCCCATAACTCCTTTAATTTTAAGTGGTTTCAGAAAAAGTTGGTATCATTCGATTCGTCTCCTCAAGATCTACAAAGCCATGTATAAATCCTTACAAGGCCACCGCGTTCTCGCTGTGGGTGGCCTAAAAAATAACTGCAGCAGGCTTTTGCGATTGGAGCACCTTATTTTGCAGGACGTGCATGTGACGTGCAGTGTTTTCGGAGTATCTCAAGCATGGCGTGCGTTGTCAGTGCTCTGTCATGCCTGGAATGTTCCGAGAGTGCGCTGTGCACAATGCATGTAGGATCGAACCTATCAATCGAGTATAAGAAAGCATGTTCACTCTGCTTCTATCTTCCCTTACTGGAAAATGTAAAGCCTTCAAGAATATTTCGAAACGTTTAGAGAAATTTATCAGAAATTTCAGACGCCCTACTCGGAAATTGCTTCAATATGTCCCGGTGAGACTTATGAGTGCACCGTGTGGAATGCGTATAGAGGTGAACCTATCAATCGAGTGGGTTCCACAACTGGTAGAGTGAGCGTTTGGAGAATTCTATCATAAATTTCCAGCAGCCCTACTAAGGAATTGCTCTAAGGCTGTCCAGCTAGCCTTTAGAGTGCGCTGTGAACAATGCATATAGAATTGAATCTTTCGATCAAGGGGGGGGGGGGGCGCTTGCAAACTGCACGCGCGGGCGTGTTCGGAGCGCAATAACTCTTTCGAGCTCAAATCGTTCCGGCTGTAACTCGTGGGTGTTGTAGTCAGTAAAACGATGTAGTAGCACGCTAAAGTACAACGGTGTAGCGTGGGAAGAGGCAATGGGTACAGGGGTGCGAAAATGCAGGTGAGGCTTGGGTGACGCATTTTTTTTTTCGATTTCGGTGGACCACTGCGGGAAGATCCGACCAGAAAACGGCCTTGAAATGCGCAGACAAACAGAGAGCTTAAGATGCTTCACTATGACGTTCTCAGAACTCCTCGGCATCCTAAACTGTCTTAACCTCATCTGCCAGTTTAAAGCGGCGGATGATAGCGGTTAGAGTTTCTTGCGCTCTTACTCGCCCAAATGTGAGTGTTCGACAGGAACAATGGCACCGTTCTGTTTAGCATGAAAAGCGCTATCGAACGGTGCCAATTTCGACCGATTCTGCAAACATCGGTTTTTTTGACAGTTTCGCATTGAGGGCGAGGCCGCTCGAGGCCGCGGTAGATGGACCATGACGTCATTGAAAACCGATGTTTTCGAAATGGGCCATGCTTGGTACCGTTCGATAGAGCTTTTCACCTGAATTGAACGATGTTTTTGAGAGTAGAGAAAACTGTATTCTGAGAGAGTAAGAGCGAGGCGAACATCGACCGTTGTTGTACTAAATTGCACGCGCAAGCGTGTTCTGAGTATAATAACTCTGTAATGTGTGAACCTTTCCGGTAGCAGCTTGTGTGTTTTGTAGGCAGCAAAGTGTTCTAGAAAAGCGCTAAAACACAGCGATGTAGCTTATGATTGGACAAATTTACAGCAGTGCGAAAATGAAGGTTAGCCTTGTGTGACACGATTTTTTCCAAATTCAGTCGACCCCTGCGTGAGGACGCAGAGAGCTAATGGCCCACAAATGCACAGGCCAGCAGAACGTTTAAGGTTCTTTACGATGACATGCTCACAACTCCTTACCTGATTAAACTGCCTTAGCACCCGCTGCCATTTTAGGGCGGCGGAGTTTTGGTGTTGAACTTTCCTGCGCCATTATTTGCCCAGTTTGAGTGTTCGACACTAGCAGTTATACCGTTTTGTTCAGCATGGAAAGCGCTATCGAATGGTACCAATTTCGACCGATTTTGGAAACATCGATTTTTTGACATTTTCGAGGGCGGGGGCTCTTCAGGCCGAGAGTGCGCGGACGATGACGTCATCGAAAATTGAAATTTCGAAATTGGCCAGATTTTCTCGTCCAAAATCATCTAGAGGTTATTTGGGGCGCTGATCTTGAATCCGACGTCCGTTTTTGAAAATTCCGCAGATTTCGGTAGGTTTTGGATAATCTTCAGGAAAATTGGAGGTGGTCGGGTCAGGATCACCGATTTCGCTCAAACTTCGTATAGGGGCTGGACTTATTCGGGGTACCAAACACGATGCCGAAGTTCATTCGGAGAATACGGCAGGGTACCGCCCATACCGATAACTGAGGGTGATCGGTAGTCCTGACACCATCACCCTCAAATGGGAAGTAACCTTCTTAAAACCTCTTCATTTGTATAAGCTGCTGTCAGTGTGTGCACTTAAGCACCTAAAGAGCGTGAGCGTTGCTGTTTAGTAGACATTTGAACCGCTTCCGCTCACTCGATTGATAGGTTCGATCCTACATGCATTGTGTACGGCACACTCCAAAGGCTCGTCGGACTGACTGGAGCAAATCCTAAGTAGGACGGCCGGGAATTTCATACAAAATTCTCCAAACGGTGCAAAATAGTCTTGAAGGCTTTACATTTTCCGTTAAGTGAAGATAGAAACCCAGTGGGCATGCTTCCGCCCATTCGATTGATAGGTGCGATCCTATATGCATTGTGTGCGGCGCACTCTCGGAACATTTCAGGCATGACAGAGCACTGACAACGCACGCCATGCTTGAGATACTCCGAAAACACTGCATGTCACATGCACGTCCTGGAAAATAAGGTGCTCCAATCGCAAAAGTCTGCTGCAGTTATTTTTTAGGCCACCCACAGCGAAAACGCGGTGGCCTGGTAAAGTTTTATGTATGATTTTGTAGATCTCGAGGAGACGGATTTTTCCGTCGCAAACCGTCTTTTTGACCGCGCGACGCGGGCGGTATTGTACGCTCTTTTACGATAACATCCGCAAGCTACAATACCGGCCTTATCTTTTGGTCTTTGGGCGGAAAAAGCGAAAAAAACCGCCTTTTCCGCCGCTTTCTGTAGCGCTCTTCAAATTGAGCGCATTGCAAATTGAATGACATATTCGTGATCAGCACCGAGCCCTCTTCTGGATGAGCTGAAAATCGCCTAGGGAGCGCCTGAAAAATAGTTCAGTGACCTAATTCCTGCCTGGCGCCGCTGACCCTGTGCTCGCGGGAGATAATTACACCCACAGCTCACAAGTGGCTAATGAAGGAAGAGATTCGGCCTTTTAAAGCCTAGTTTCTGCATTATATACATAGTCACACATAGTTCTCTGGATTCCCTAGTATTTCACGATCACAATGATGTACTTTTTCAGAGGATCTAATAATTTAAGTTCTATTACTTTCAGAAAATGTCTCCACTTTGGATGGCTCTAATTTTAAAATATCAAATTTGTATGTGCTTATACTCGTTTGTCACGTTGGAGGCGAGAGTGAAAATCAAGCTGCGAAGATGGAACCTTCAAGGTTGAAATCGTTAGCGATTGTACGCTGCCAAAGTTGCCCATATGACACTTCTTCGTAGTTAGCCGTACACTTTTCGTATCATAAAAGTGGGCACAAAATGGTTTCTTTGAAGACAGGAACGTAGATATCCGGAGGCCTATGAAAACACCTTATAGTCTTCTACAGGTGGGATTTCGACTGGCCCGGAGGACATTTTGGCCACCCAGTTACAGAGCAAACTCACCTCAAATGCTAACTGAGTGTCACTTTAAAAAAATGTTTAAAAACTAAAAAAATTGTCTACGAGGCCATTCCCTAGTTAATTCTGAATCGAAGGATAGTTCGATTTCAAATTTACGTTCATTTGTACCGGTTTTTCACGAGTCAAATGTACCATAGCCCTGGTCGGGACCCAGATTAGTTTCGGAGCCAGTCCACTCTCCTGCCTCTGTGACCCCTCGCGCCATCTGAGAGCGCCGTAAATCGCCTAACTACAGTTTTCACACTTCCGGTGCCGCGGCGCCATATTGATCCTTCCAAACGAGGGTGGAGTAGAATGGGACACCAAACAAGGTTTGGACAACTACGATCTCTCCCTTATACTTATACGCTTGTGTTTTTCATTTCGCATTTACGCTTTAACAATGTTTAGATGCGCAGCGCATCCCAGAAAGACTGCTCGAACTCGCTTCATTTTCACAACGCTCAGTCTACAAGCTGTCCCTCTCCCTCGATTGAAAGATTCGATTCTGTATGCATTGTTCACGGCGCACTCCAAAGGCCAGGTAAACAGCCTTAAAGCAACTCCTGAGTAAGGCGGTAGGAAACTTCTGGTAGAACTCCCCAAACGTTCAGTCCACAAGCTGTCCCTCCCCCTCGATTGAAAGGTTCGATTCTGTATGCATTGTTTACGGCGCACTCCAAAGGCCAGCTGGACAGCCTTAAAGCAACTCCTGACTAGGGTGGCTCCATATTTCTGATAAAACTCCCTAACCGCTCAGTCTACAAGCTGTCGCGCCCACTCGATTGAAAGGTTCGATTCTGTATGCATTGTTCACGGCGCACTCCAAAGGCCAGCTGGACAGCCTTGGAGCAACTCCTGACTAGGGTGGCTGCATATTTCTGATAAAACTCCCTAACCGCTCAGTCTACAAGCACTCGATTGAAAGGTTCGAGTCTGTATGCATTGTTCACGGCGCACTCCAAAGGCCAGCTGGACAGCCTTAAAGCAACTCCTGAGTAAGGCGGTAGGAAACTTCTGGTAGAACACCCCAAACGCTCAGTCCACGCAAGCTGTCCCTCCCCCCTCGATTGAAAGGTACGATTCTGTATGCATTGTTTACGGCGCACTCCAAAGGCCAGCTGGACAGCCTTAAAGCAACTCCTGAGTAAGGCGGTAGGAAACTTCTGGTAGAACTCCCCAAATGCTCAGTCCACAAGCTGTCCCTCCCCCCTCGATTGAAAGGTTCGATTCTGTATGCATTGTTTACTGCGCACTCCAAAGGCTTTTCAAAAATTTCAAAAACTCTCCGAGTTTATATGCCGGCAACTGCGTTTCCTGAGTTTGTCGGTCATATGCGAAGAACTGACTTATCACGAAATAATTGTTGAGAACTAGGCAACGTCACAAAATGAAATTGCTTTCCATAAAGCTTCTAACATTGATTAGTATTCGTTAAAAGGCCGAGCTTCTCTGCAGCTAGCTTCGATGTGATGAAGGGTCCGATTTTTGGTAGATTTTTTTGTGTAAAATCGATCAAACGAATCCCTAAGTCCACATAAATTGTGTTATTT
>OX375866.1:32974503-33035492 GCA_947359475.1 Heligmosomoides polygyrus bakeri | reverse complement strand
ACAATACCGGCCTTATCTTTTGGTCTTTGGGCGGAAAAAGCGAAAAAAACCGCCTTTTCCGCCGCTTTTCTGTAGCGCTCTTCAAATTGAGCGCATTGCAAATTGAATGACATATTCGTGATCAGCACCGAGCTCTCTTCCCGATGAGCTGAAAATCGCATAGCGAGCGTCTGAAATGTAGTTCAGTGACCTAATTTCTGCCCGGCGCGGCTGACCCCTGTGCTCGCGGGAGATAATTACACCCACAGCTCCCAAGTGGCTAATGAAGGAAGAGATCCGGTCCTTTAAAGCCTAGTTTCTGCTTTATATATAAATAGTCACACATAGTTCTCTGGATTCCCTAGTATTTCACGATCACAATGATCTACTTCCTTAAAGGATCCGACAACTTAAGTGTTGTTATTTTCAGAAAATGCCTCCACTTTGGAGAACTCTAATTTCGTCATATCAAGATTGTATGTGCTTATACTCGTTTGTCACGTTGGAGGCGAGAGTGAAAATCAAGCTGCGAAGTTGGAACCTTCAAGGTTGAAATCGTTAGCGATTGTACGCTGCCAAAGTTGCCCATATGACACTTCTTCGCAGTTAGCCGTACACTTTTCGTATCATTAAAGTGGGCACAAAATGGTTTCTTTGAAGACAGGAACGTAGATATCTGGAGGCCTATGAAAACACCTTATAGTCTTCTACAGGTGGGATTTCGACTGGCCTCGGAGGACATTTTGGCCACCCAGTTACAGAGCAAACTCATCTCAAATGCTAACTGAGTGTCACTTTAAAAAATGTTTAAAAACTAAAAAAATTGTCTACGAGGCCATTCCCTAGTTAATTCTGAATCGAAGGATAGTTCGATTTCAAATTTACGTTCATTTGTACCGGTTTTTCACGAGTCAAATGTACCATAGCCCTGGTCGGGACCCAGATTAGTTCCGGAGCCAGTCCACTCTCCTGCCTCTGTGACCCCTCGCGCCATCTGAGAGCGCCGTAAATCGCCTAACTACAGTTTTCACACTTCCGGTGCCGCGGCGCCATATTGATCCTTCCAAACGAGGGTGGAGTAGAATAGTACACCAAACAAGGTTTGGACAACTACGACCTCTCCCTTATACTCATACGCTTGTGTTTTTCATTTCGCATTTACGCTTTAACAATGTTTAGATGCGGTGCGCATCCCAGAAAGACTGCTCTAATCGCTTCACTTTCACAACGCTCAGTCTACAAGCTGTCCCTCTCCCTCGATTGAAAGATTCGATTCTGTATGCATTGTTTGCGGCGCACTCCAAAGGCTCGCTGGACAGCCTTGGAGCAACTCCTGACTAGGATGGCTGCATATTTCTGATAAAACTCCCTAACCGCTCAGTCCACAAGCTGTCCCTCCCCCCTCGATTGTAAGGTTTGATTCTGTATGCATTGTTTGCGGCGCACTCCAAAGGCCAGCTGGACAGTCTTAAAGCAACTCCTGAGTAAGGCGGTAGGAAACTTCTGGTAGAACTCCCCAAACGCTCAGTCCACAAGCTGTCCCTCCCCCTCGATTACAAGGTTCGATTCTGTATGCATTGTTTGCGGCGCACTCTAAAGGCTCGCTGGACAGCCTTGGAGCAACTCCTGACTAGGATGGCTGCATATTTCTGATAAAACTCCCTAACCGCTCAGTCCACAAGCTGTCCCTCCCCCCTCGATTGTAAGGTTTGATTCTGTATGCATTGTTTGCGGCGCACTCCAAAGGCTCGCTGGACAGCCTTAAAGCAACTCCTGAGTAAGGCGGTAGGAAACTTCTGGTAGAACTCCCCAAACGCTCAGTCCACAAGCTGTCCCTCCCCCTCGATTACAAGGTTCGATTCTGTATGCATTGTTTGCGGCGTACTCCAAAGGCCAGCTGGACAGCCTTAAAGCAACTCCTGACTAGGGTGGCTGCATATTTCTGATAAAACTCCCTAACCGCTCAGTCCACAAGCTGTCCCTCTCCCCTCGATTGAAAGGTTCGATTCTGTATGCATTGTTTACGGCGCACTCCAAAGGATTTTCAAAGATTTCAAAAACTCTCCGAGTTTATATGCCGGCAACTGCGTTTCCTAAGTTTGTCGGTCATATGCGAAGAATTGACTTATCACGCAATAATTGCTGAGAACTAGGCAACGTCACAAAATGAAATTGCTTTCCATAAAGCTTCTAACATTGATTAGTATTCGTTAAAAGGCCGAGCTTCTCTGCAGCTAGCTTCGATGTGATGAAGGGTCCGATTTTTGGTAGATTTTTTTGTGTAAAATCGATCAAACGAATCCCTAGGTCCACATAAATTGTGTTATTTTTGGAAGTTTTGGCAGCTGCTTTTCATGAAGGAAATTTTCCTTTCCTTAATTTTGTAGCGCGCTATTAGTATAAATTTCGAACCCTGGTTATTATACAGTAAAAAATCAATTCTTTCGGCAGCAATGTTCGATATGGTTAGAGAGCCTATTTTTGCGCGTGATAGCGCAGTCGTAAAAGGTACCGGTTGTCGTGCGCACACGAACATTTTGAACATTTTTACATTTGTTCGCCTTTTACTAGAATCTCATTATGGTTCAGCTGTGTGGAGCTGTGAACCATTTGGTCTGCTCACCCTTGATTTGCATGGTTTCAGTGGGGAGTTTTATCAGAAATATGCAGCCACCCTAGTCAGGAGTTGCTCCAAGGCTGTCCAGCTGGCCTTTGGAGTGCGCCGTGAACAATGCATACAGAATCGAACCTTTCAATCGAGGGGGAGGGACAGCTTGTGGACTGAACGTTTGGGGAATTCTACCAGAAGTTTCCTACCGCCTTACTCAGGAGTTGCTTTAAGGCTGTCCAGCTGGCCTTTGGAGTGCGCCGTAAACAATGCATACAGAATCGAACCTTTCAATCGAGGGGGAGGGACAGCTTGTGGACTGAACGTTTGGGGAGTTCTACCAGAAGTTTCCTACCGCCTTACTCAGGAGTTGCTTTAAGGCTGTTTAGCTGGCCTTTGGAGTGCGCCGTGAACAATGCATACAGAATCGAATCTTTCAATCGAGGGAGAGGGACAGCTTGTAGACTGAGCGTTGTGAAAATGAAGCGAGTTCGAGCAGTCTTTCTGGGATGCGCTGCGCATCTAAACATTGTTAAAGCGTAAATGCGAAATGAAAAACACAAGCGTATAAGTATAAGGGAGAGATCGTAGTTGTCCAAACCTTGTTTGGTGTCCCATTCTACTCCACCCTCGTTTGGAAGGATCAATATGGCGCCGCGGCACCGGAAGTGTGAAAACTGTAGTTAGGCGATTTACGGCGCTCTCAGATGGCGCGAGGGGTCACAGAGGCAGGAGAGTGGACTGGCTCCGAAACTAATCTGGGTCCCGACCAGGGCTATGGTACATTTGACTCGTGAAAAACCGGTACAAATGAACGTAAATTTGAAATCGAACTATCCTTCGATTCAGAATTAACTAGGGAATGGCCTCGTAGACAATTTTTTTAGTTTTTAAACATTTTTTTAAAGTGACACTCAGTTAGCATTTGAGGTGAGTTTGCTCTGTAACTGGGTGGCCAAAATGTCCTCCGGGCCAGTCGAAATCCCACCTGTAGAAGACTATAAGGTGTTTTCATAGGCCTCCGGATATCTACGTTCCTGTCTTCAAAGAAACCATTTTGTGCCCACTTTTATGATACGAAAAGTGTACGGCTAACTACGAAGAAGTGTCATATGGGCAACTTTGGCAGCGTACAATCGCTAACGATTTCAACCTTGAAGGTTCCATCTTCGCAGCTTGATTTTCACTCTCGCCTCCAACGTGACAAACGAGTATAAGCACATACAAATTTGATATTTTAAAATTAGAGCCATCCAAAGTGGAGACATTTTCTGAAAGTAATAGAACTTAAATTATTAGATCCTCTGAAAAAGTACATCATTGTGATCGTGAAATACTAAGGAATCCAGAGAACTATGTGTTGCTGTATATAAGGTGGAAAATAGACTGTAATAGGCCAAATCTCCTTCCTTCATTAGCTACTCAGGAGCTGTGGGTGTAATTATCTCCCGCGAGCACAGGGGTCAGCGGTTTCAGCTCATCGGGAAGAGGGCTCGGTGCTGATCACGAATATGTCATTCAATTTGCAATGCGCTCAATTTGAAGAGCGCTACAGAAAAGCGGCGGAAAAGGCGGTTTTTTTTCGCTTTTTCCGCTCAAAGACCAAAAGATAAGGCCGGTATTGTAGGAATGCCCGCTGCTGGGCGGTGATAGCATTTGACGTGGAGGAGATCCTTCTCCTTCAGAAACATTACAGAAAACAGAGGTGGCGCTATTCTTGAGAAATATATATCTGTAAACACCCAGTATATTTCTCTGAAAGACGAAGTCAGTGCTATTCTTCCGCTGCGTAGTCTCGTTCTCTACCATGGAAGAGGCAGAGGCTGGTTTCCTTTCGAAAGGATTGATAGTTGCCAAGTGGTGATCCGTACTAGCCGGATCCCATCGCCTACAACGTGCTCGTATACATTATGCATTCTTTGTTCTTTCCACACAATCAGTTAGATAACAACGCAATCGATTTTTTCTTTTCTTATGGAGGATAAAATCGTCATAAATCTCTCACAATAAGAATTCTGCGCTAGCATAGCGTTCATGGTGGCGGGTTCTAACGTCCTTAAGGAGTCCATGAGTCTTCCCAAGTGAATGTTGCATATATGCCTTTTCACTAATTTAGGTAAAGCCAGATCTATGCTTCAAGGGCAATCTAGGATGTTCTAGAAGGACTATCAAGAAGTTTGTGTGTTAAATACGCTCAATCATAATTGTTTCCTAATACAATGAAATAGAGCGAGCTTGTTTGCCCCACATATCCCAGTTTCCTAGCGATTTTAAGATGATGTCCGACGATGCTTGGACGCGTATACTGCTGCTGAACACGAACAGGCGACACCCAGAGTCCTTTGCCTCGATCGTTGCACGGTACAAGCGATCGTTCGAGGTGTACTGCAACTGCGTGACGGACTCCCAGGGATGTCCTCCAGGTCCACAAGGTCCGCCGGGCATGCCTGGGAAACGTGGCGAACAAGGCGCCCCTGGAGAGCCCGGACGACCTGGTGCAAGTGGAATATCATTGGTGTAAGTAAGCCGTTCTTTCCGAAAAAAATGCACGTACTTGATAACACAATTTCAGAGTGACACACGCCATACCGGGAGGATGTGTCCAGTGCCCACCTGGACCACCAGGTGAAGATGGGCCGACCGGGCCGCCTGGTGAGCCTGGCTATCCTGGTGCTGCTGGAAAGCCTGGCGATTGCGGAAATGACGGAGCAGCCGGAGAGGATGGGCCACCCGGTGACCAGGGCAATCCGGGGCTGCCCGGACTCGAAGGGAACGCTGGACAGCCTGGCCATGATGGACTCATCGGGGCACCAGGTCAGCAGGGTGCCCAAGGAACACCAGGATGGCCAGGAGAGCCCGGTGAGCCGGGCAAGAACGGTGAACCAGGTCAAGATGGCGCACAAGGCCCGCCAGGACCTCCCGGGCCGCCGGGCTTCCCAGGCAAGAACGCGGATGATGGAACTCCCGGAGCTCCAGGAAGAGACGGCCTTGTTGGTGAGGACGCCAACTACTGCCCCTGTCCACCTCGGAATGAGAAAAAGAGCTGACGGCTTCGGCTACATTATTAATTTCACCCTTCGTGATAAACGATTACTCCATGTGTTCCATTGGATTACCTTAGCGCTGCCTTCCGATAGCTTTGGTGCTTCTGTAACGCTTCCTTCCATTTTGAGAAATCTGTGACGTTTACCGGGATTAGTACTCGAGATTCGACCTGAAATATGGGCGAGTACAGAGTTGCGGTCAAAATTGCATGTGCCTCCCGTATCAAATCCAGAAACTGCTTAGAAATGATTGTTGGGCATCCTCTGGTGTCAAGATAGATTTCCAAATCCGATATGCCAGGGATCTGTCGAAAAATATATCCATTACGGTGTTCAACCACAATGATAACATTTTACCACTAATCAGTGATAATGAAGAAACGTCACTGCTTTTTACTTTATTCCAAGAAAGGGAAGAAAATAATATTTCAAAAACATGGGGACAATATTTCCTCATGTGCCCATATTACGCTCGTCCAAAAGATTCCAAACCCCATATTGCATGCTGATTGAAGATATTAACAGGAATGATGATGCGCTATTATATATAATAATAATAATAATAATAATAATAATAATAATAATAATAATAATAATAATAATAATTATTATTATTATTATTATTATTATTATTATTATTACATCCACAACAATGCGCCAATATTGATCGTAATAAAGCCGCGAAAACACTGCCGAGAAAAACAGGAACAGAAAAGAACTCAGAACTCAACTACAATTAGCGAAAAACATTTAAAAGAAGGCCATCAAGAGCATTGAGGAGGTCTACCGTCTATGAACCTGCGCTATAAAGGAAGAAAATAACCAGAGGAAGGGTAGGACAGCTAACCCATAAGTAACATGCTCACTACAGAAAATCAGATCATCGTGCTCATGGTAAGCTATGGTGTCACAATGCACCGCAATATAGGAAACATGGCTGAGTAATAAGTGCAATATAATGTAGTGCCTACGAAGATGACTAACCGTAGACCAGCTGTATGAGTATGAGACAGCACTTTTGCCTGATGTTTGAAACAAGCTGTCAGAAGCTGGCAGTATTCTTATGACAGTGATCCTGAGGCCTATGTCATACCATTGCTCACCCCGAGCGAAGCCTTATGGTAGGCTCCCATATCGACTCATCTCTTCGTGCGATCGATATAGGAGCTTATCATTAGGCTTCGCTCTGGGTGAGCGGTGGTATGGCACAGGCCTGAGGCACTTTAAGATCTAGCAGTATTGCTATATTGCCTTCATTGTGCGCCGTTAAGATTGCATAAACCTCCACACAACACCGACCCGCTTTATTACGAGCTATACAGGGAGTCGAATCTGCAAATACGAAGGACTCCCATAGCTGATTCCACAAGATTTGACTAAAACAAAACTTTTGCATGAAACACTACGAATAAGACCATTCCGGCTGCCCTATTATCCTCAGCAATCAGAGGCATTATTGCTGGTCTGCGACAGCTGGAATTCTCACAAGTGAAGGATACTAGGTGATTATAGGACTATGAGATGAGATGCAGATCGCGGGACACGGCTTCAAACGCTTATTCCAAATATGCGTTTTGTTTCTGCTGCGCGCATCTGTGAACGGAGTTATGGACCATTTTCAGCATGGATCCGAGCTCAAGTGGCCTGGAAACTGCGCTGCCGACCGAGGTGGTGGCGCAAGTGGTGGAGGGTCGGCGTGGTGAGACGAGTGGGCTACGCTTTGACCCCCTGTGGTGCAGGACTTTTGCACTTCCTAAAAAAGGTCTGCGACGATCAACCAAAGCTCTCTATGTTAAATGGCGAAGTTTGGGCGAAATCGATTACCATGTACCATGACCACGCCACCCACGCTTACACGTGGACGGTTCCTTAAATAACCCCCTTGGGCGAATTCTTTTTCGACACACGGAGTTGGTTAGGACAATACTGCCGACTTATCTTCCAAACTATGTTCTCACCAGCTGTTGTGTTGGCGTGCCTTTTGGAGGAGTTCGGTTCTTCCGATACTTCACGTGTTCCTACAAGGCAAGACACGAAGATGGCCAGCAGTTTCGCATCCATCTTGCGAGATGCGCAATGCGGAAGCATCGAGGTAGAGGGTGAAGAATGTATCAGTTTGTTTCGCAATGTTTTTAGCAACTGTTCATAATGTTCTCTATGCCAGTATGAAGTTGTCAGTGTGAAGACGAGTCATTCCTTGTACGTTTTCCGTTGCGATTTGACATAGAGAACTTTGATTGATTGCGACAGATCCTTTTAGAAAGTGCAAAAATCCTGCATCACAGGGGAGTCGGACCATAAACCACCCCGTCTCACCACACAGGAATCTCATCTGCCCCGTTCGCCACCACTGCTCGGCAGGCAGCGCACATTCCAGGCTACTTGAGTTCGTCCTATTGCGATTCGCCGACTCCGCGCACAGCAAAAGGGCGGTGGATCCATGCTGAAAATGGTTCATAATTCCGTTCACAGATGCGTAGGCAGAAACGGAACAGATATTTGGAATCAGCGTTCGAAGCCGCATTCCGCGATGTGCATCTCCTTTCAAAGCCCCATGGTCACCTAGTACCCTTCATTTTAAGGATTGTGACGATTTGTGAAAAGTTGTGACCCACAATCAGTATTCCTAGACATGTGTTGAGGCATCCTTTAAATTCTAATGATCTGTCTGGTCTCATTGTCTCTGCATCCGACTGTTTCATCGACAGAAAAAATGTCAGAGCTTCAATGTCACATCGAGACCGATGCAACTGCGAGCAATACAAGCGCCGAGTCAATGGATATTTAATGACAAGTGTTGCAATACATCTAACGGTGGGGCTGCATTTGGCGGAGTAATATAGCACAGACTGATCTTTCGGGTACGAGATAAGGGCAGCATTCAAAAGATTTGTTCGCAATACAGTCGCCAAAAAAGTTCATTGAAAATTTTGGTAAAAATTCTCAGCCTTAACGAGAGCTTAATTTTCAGATTAATCTTCTGTCAAACCAATGAATGCGCTATTTGTAGTCGCATGTGGGAGACGCTGAGTATTTTTTTAGCTTCCTCTGAAGGCCCGGTTCCCCTGAGTTTGGGTGTGTAGCACTTTGGAGGAGGTCTGTTGCTTTCCATCGTTGCTCACCGCGCGTGAGTCACTAAAGAACTATGTATCTTAATAGCAAAGAGTTTCCCCGCCGTTTCACTACGACGGAGAATCAGTGGGGCTCTTTTCACAGCTTCCAGAAGACACAGGCAGATAATTAGAAATTAGAGGATGCTGCTAGATGCCTATGGTTACAAAGCAACACTACAAGGGAGGTCAATGAAGGTCTATTAGAGACTTCCAAAGTGACCTATTGAAGAATGTAATGAATCGTCGCGATTTCACGTGCTCCCATGTTCCTGAGCTTAATTGGCACGTACTATTCTTTAAAAAATTTTGCCGGCATCCCATATCCTCAGTTCCTTTCGTCGGTAATAGTTATAAAGTCAATGTCTCCCATGTGCTTCACAGTATGCTGTACACTGCGAAGCACATCATACCCGACTGATACGCTCAAGGAGGTGGAAGCCCATGGGCTCCCCCCCCCCCTTCCCCCGAGGCGTATTGCGCCAGATTGACTACATCCAGGAGCTCCTTTCCCTGCTGTTTCTCCTAGCAAGGACTGCAGGTGGGAGCAAGCATAACAGTATGAATTGCCATAAAAACATGCAAATTTCTCCTGAGCGTAATGCGTTTTCGGGGTGTACTGCTGCGGCGGCGAAATTTCCTTACTCCTTTCCCTACCGCAGTTTCACATTCCAGCGAAATCCTAGAGCTGGGTTGGATCACGACAAGGAATGCGTAACATACTACCCCTCCGTAGGTTGCACATTGAAGAAATCCATGTTGAGAGTGACACCTCCCCCTAACCTGTATAGTAAGTGTCTTCTTCTGAAGCACGTGCAACACGA
Source organism: Heligmosomoides polygyrus bakeri (assembly GCA_947359475.1). Taxonomy (NCBI): domain Eukaryota; kingdom Metazoa; phylum Nematoda; class Chromadorea; order Rhabditida; family Heligmosomidae; genus Heligmosomoides; species Heligmosomoides polygyrus. The sequence goes on along the minus strand of OX375866.1, from coordinate 33,025,927 downwards.
GCGCATGGCTGCATTCGATGCCCGTAGTCTAAAGACATAACTTAATTGATTCTCGTAAGGGTGCAATACTACTTGGTGGTGGCCGCCCTTAAACTTTTTTAGGAACGGAATGTGTTTATTACTGCTGTTTGTTGAATTCACTCATTTAATAGAAAACAACTACATTAATGAAATCAATAAAAAACCAAAAACGTGACAATATATAACATTTGTGAGCTAGGTCGGGATGTCTGCAAAAATGGTTGAGACGTGAAATACGTTTTATTGCCTGGGTCTACGGATCTAATATCATATTCAAAACGTTAGTTAATTGATGTTGTTGTAATAGAAACTTTTTTATTTTACTGATGTTGTCTGTTTTATTTGCTAGAACATGATCCGTTTTCGGTGAAAATCTCGTAACGAGGCATCCTTTACTAGATCTGCACCGAGAACAGTCCGGTCCCCTCCCAACTAGGAGCTCGGAAACTGAGCCTGTCTCCAGGGGTCGGATTTATCACCGACTTACATAACTTTAATTCTAACTTTAGTAATGTTCCCTGTTAAATTGCTGTAAGTTGTTGATGAATTCGGCCCAGGTCGGTGCTTACTTCCATATGTTGCTACCCATTTATTGTAATTGGTTATGTCGGGGAATCGTTTAAGAGCGGCCACCACCAACTATTATAGAATTGCACCACCACCAAGAAGAAGAAGTTTCTTCTTCTTCTTCTTCTTCTTCTGCAGCGTTTGTCCCGCTTCGTCGCGGGGTCCGCTCTTCTGGTGTCATGACGCCACCTTTTCCGGTCCTGCGCTTGATCAGGGTGGACACCAGCAACCTTCAAGTCCAGACCAACGCTGCTTCGGGCGTCCTCTAGGCCGCTTTCCTGACACTTCCAACTCAAGGCCTATCTTGCGGACGCTGTCTTCTTTCCCACGCAGAACGTGGCCGTACCATCGCAAGCGAGCTTCGCGCATCTTGTCCGCTATCGGCGCAACACCGAACTTCTGCCGAATAACATCATTTCGGATGCGGTTCATGCGCGTGACTCCAGCTGTCCAGCGCAGCACCGCGTCTCCATGACGCTGAGGCGCGTTTCAACTTCCTTAGTCGCAGGTCAACACTCAGCGCCGTACATCGCTACCGGCCGCACGACTGTTCTGTAGATCCTTCTTCGACTTCAGGTCTCTGGTATCTTCCTATCGCAGAGCACGCCAGTCAGCGAACGCCACTTGGACCAAGCTTCACTCACGCGTGAGTTCACTTCAACCTTCAGACCGCTGTCAGACGCTATTGTTGATCCCAGGCATTTAAACACCGAAGTGCGTGCAAGCTCAGTACCGTTAGTCTCAATGGAGCCGGACTCGTTTACGTCAGTCGTTAGGTACTCGGTCTTCTTGACGTTCAATTTGAGTCCGAACATCACCAGGCGGTCGCACTAAGCCTGCACCTGCCGCTCGAGATCATCTTTATCTTCGCAAGCGAGCATCACGTCATCAGCATAGACAATGTCCGTGGGAAGGCTTCTGAAGATCTCTCGTAATGGTGTCCATGACGACAACAAAGAGGAGTGGAGAAAGCGCAGAACCTTGGTGCACCCCAACAGAGATGGGAAACTCCATTGAGGTCCCAGCTGCTGCTTGCACTCTACTCTTTGGGCAAGAGTAGAGCATCCGCACCCATTCTATGAGCTCCTCAGGTACGTTGTGTTGTCGCAAGGTGTACCATAACCTCACGCGGTACGCGGTCGAAGGCCTTCTCCAAGTCGAGAAAGGCTGCATGCACCGGCTTCTGTTTCTCGCGATGCTTCTCCACCAGGAGGCGGGCGGCGTGTATAGCATCAATGGTCCCACAACCAGACACAAAGCCGCACTGGTTGTCGGAGAGCTTGACGATTTCACGAATTCGACTGTCGAGGAATCGCTCGAAGATCTTCATGTTGTGCAAAAGCAAGCGAATCGGGCGGTAATTGAAGCAGTCCGCAGGACTGTCCTTCTTTTTACAAATCGGAATCGTCGTACTGTTGTGCCAACAATCCGTTACTTTCTTCTCCTTTACTACCTGGTTTATTTATTTATTTATTTATTTATTTATTTATTTATTTATTTATTTATTTATACGTGTATGACAACACGCGACGAAACCCCCAAAGACAACACATTGGAAGTGAACGGACAACACATTGGTAATAAACACAAAAATACAAGAAGCGGCGAATTAGCGAGTCTTACAATAACTACCGACGAGCTTTTTATATTGTTAAACGAAGATGGCAAGGTATGTGTTTTGGTGAGCATCAAGAATTTAGAACCGGCCCTTTGAGTAAAAAAGGAGACACGAACACAACTTTTGGCCGTAGAATAATGAATTTTGGATCTACAACCCCTTGTGGTATTAGGTTGGAAAAAAAGTCTTTTCATTTTTTTCAAAGATTTATTACTTCACAACTACAAAGTCAAATCAATTGAGATAAACTCTATTTTGTCCCACTACACTTCTCCAAAGACTGGGTAATTTTCCAATTCCTCTCGCTTAAAAGACTGCAGTTCTGGAGTCGAACCATTGCTGAATCCAATTTTTGAGGTCATCATCCGTTCCAAAATATTTCTCTCCAATTTCTTGCTTGAGAGCATGGAAGAGATGGTAGTCGGCACGAGCGAGGTTAGGGCTATACGGTGGATGTGGCATTACCTCCCAGCCCATCTCCTTTATTGTTTCTCTTGTGAGTCTTGCAACATATCGCTTTGCGTTGTCATGCAGGATCATCACCTTCGACTTCTCCGGCCTGTTTTCTTAGAGAGTTGCGACGACTTTGTGGAGTTGGCCACTGTATGTGGCAGCAGTAAGTGTCTCTCTACTTCTGAGAGTTTGCCGATAAATCACTTCTCTGATATCCCACCAAACACTCAAGAGAATCTTCCTTTCGTGAACATTGGGCTTGAGATCAGACTTAGGGCTCTCTCCCTTTTGTACCCATTGACTTTTCCTCGGAAGTTGGCACACAGAACCCAGGACTCTTCGCCTGTCACAATCCGCGGAAGAAACGATTTTCTTCCTTATCTGGACAGAAGAGAAGCAGCGATGGAGAGCCGTCGACCTTTCTGAGTGTCTGACAGGGCATGTGGAATCCAAGCTCCAAATTTCCATGAAAGCCAAGATTCTTCAGATGGATTCCTACTATCCTATGAGACACTTCGAGCTTCTCTGCCAGCTGACGTGTCGTCTGCCAACTATCGGTACGAAGAAGGTGGAGTAATTCAGTGTCGTCCTATTCAGTTGGCCTTCCTGACCATGCTTTGCCCTCAGTGAATAATCTCCCTTTAAATACTTTCCGAACCACTCATAACAGGCGCGATGAGTAGTAGATCCCAAGCCATATATATGGTCAATTTGGTCTGCTGCCTGACGTGCTGTGGATTCCTTAATGAATTCATGAAGAATGCCGTACTGAAAATGGCCATGTGGTAGATCTGGCAATGAGTTCGGAAGATTGGATGGATAACGAATTACAAGAAGAGTCTTAACCTGTGTCCGCGTGCGAACAGTAGACAAGTGTGATAGGATTACGAAATCAGCAATCAACATTGGCTAGTGCGCTTACAAGGGGAAGGGTAAAAAAAATTCGAAGTGTGAAGAGACTTTTTTTCCAACCTAATAGAATGATGGACTGTGTAAAGCTCAGTAAGTGGAAGTGCAACTTTTCCAGTCATCATCTTAAAAATCGTAATTAGATCGTTTCGCTTCCTACGAGTAGCGAGCTCTGGTATCCTACAGAGTGGTTGGTTGAAGAATTCTGCCAACCACTCTGCAGGTTACCAGAGATTCGACTTCCAAACATCGGCTGCCTGATCTTCCGGTCCTGTCGCCTTGCATGGCTTCATCTTCTTCAGAGCCGCTTCTGTTTCCTCCACGGTGATCTTGGGAACGGGACCTTGAACAGAACCCACAGAAGGGATGACCGAGTGAGGAAATTCCATGGTGGAAATTTCCTCAAAGTAATCACGCCATCGCTTCAGCGCATTTTTGCGGTCTGTCAGAAGATGGCCGCTCTCATCATTGATGCCAAAGAACTTTTCAATATCCTTTGTATGGCGATGGCGGGTCTTAGCAAGTCGGTACAAATACCGCTCACCATCGCAAGACTCGAGCTTTCGGTAGACATCACCATAATGAGTGGCTTTCGCAAAAGCCACGGCTTTCTTTGCAGCCTTCTTCGCCTTCTGATACTTCTGCCAGTTGTCGGCTGTTCTGACGCCGAGAGACACATGACGCAGCGACTTCTTCTCTCGAACCTTCGCCTTCACATCGTCCGTCCAAAGCCATGTCTGCTTGTTGATCTTGCGTCGTCCAGGCTTCGTTGTGCCGAGTTCTAACCTTGCAGCTTGGCGTATCGCGTCGGTTGCTCTCGTGTCATCGACAGTTGTAACTGCCGGTAACCGTACGCGAGAAATCACAGCTGCTTTCTTCTATTTCATTCGCCACCACTTGATTCTCGCAGCACCGCATCGCTCGATCTGCTTCAGCCTCGGATAGGTGATCTTTAGGATGCAGAACAGTGGTCGACGCTGTAGGGCGACCGTCTCATACGGCACGATCTTCGCGCCTGTGACAATGCTCCGGTCGCGATCCTTGACAAGAACAAAGTCTATCTGAGACTTTGAGCTCCCACTGTAGTATGAGATGAGGCGGGAGTCGCGTTTTCGGAAAACGGTGTTCACAATGGTGAGATTGCGATTATGCATACTCAAGAATGCGCTCACCATCGGCGTTACGAGACCCGTATCCGAAACCACCATGACAACTGTACCCGTCCTTCGCAGTACCTACGTGCCCATTAAGGTCACCAGGCGACTATGATGACATCTTTCGACGGTACCTCTGCTGTCTCCTCAGGCAGGCTCCAAAACTTTTCAAACGAAATCGTTCGGAGACGAATTCCGACACCACTGGTGGTCCTGGGACTTCCACATAGAACGGCCTTGAAGCCACGTCCTATGTCCCTTGACTTGCGGCAGGACCACCTCGTCTCCTGCACCGCACAGAAATCAACTCTTCTACGCTCCAGTGCTTCAACCAACTCGCACGAGCGGCCCGTCAACGTACCCAGATTCAGCGCTGCTACGCGGGTCCTGCTTACGTTACGGGACTTTCGGACTAGCTCAGTTGCCCCCCGATGCCGTCCTCGCATCGGGGACCCTCGCATAATTTCCACACTCGCCGGGCTCTACGAGTGCGCTTCGGCTCCCGCGGAGGCCGTGGCACAATCTCGACATGGGTCTTCGTAGGCCGGCCCATCACAAGGGCCTGTCGCCTGCATTCGAGTGTCCGTGCTTAGCTTAGCTCACAAAGCGAGCAGTCTCCAGTGGCACCACGTGGAGGAATGGACATCGCCACCTGCACCTTCGTAAGTTTATTTTTAAGAAATTTTATGTTTCATTTTTTCGTTTTTTTCTTAGCATGCTGCCAGTGAGAACAAGTGCTGCCGGCAGCAGCGGCAGCGGCAGTAGAAGCGAGGAATGATCTCGGCAATCCTAACTGCAGCTGCGTGCCGCTGCGGCGCAGTTCCACGTGCTGCAAAGTGTGCATGCGGCTTAAGCATTGACTTGCCCTGTAGAACGCCACAATCCACTTGAATGTCCCCTAAGGCGCCTTTTATACTCTCGCCGCGGAGCGGCGCGTCAGTTTGGGGCGCGGTGCGACTGGCCGCGCCGCGCTCCGAATTCGACGCGCCGCTGCGCGATTGCAGTCAGAAAGGGGAGCGTCAGCGACGCGCGGCCATGAGGTTCTGCTCGCTCCGTGACGGATGACATGAAGACCGCCCATGAGTCAATGGAGGACCAAAACAGAAAGGATTCATCTGGCTGATCCGCGAAATGCATCTTGCCAATGTTAGTAGTGGGGCTCCTGTGGAGAACGACGAATCCTCTCTTAAGGCTGGGGTCGAAATCGTCCGCTCAACCTACGGTTAAAGCTGCTGAGTGTGGTATTGTCGAATCCTGCAATGCAAATTGCACTAAACGGTCTTTTATTTTGCAACATGTGCGGGCCCAGAACTAAAATTGCTGGAGGGCACTTATCGTCGAGAAGTCAGTCAGAATTCTCTTATGGCCATTCCGCAGTCATTGTGCACTAAAAATAACTTTAGCGTAGTAGGTGAAACTTCGGCAATGTCTACAGATCTTCATTCGCTTCTTAGGTTACCCTAGTTAGAGGTGACTAAGGTCATGGTCACCAAATTTGCTTAAGCTCTAGCGTAATACAAAAAAACGGATGTCTGATTCGTGATCAGCACCCTAAATAACCCTCCCCTGAGCGATGTTGGGTCGAAATAGTTTTTTCGGCCTCTCCTCGAGCTCTAGGGCCGGATTCATCAACAATAAAGGGTTGGGCACACTCGGCAGCGGCTTTAGTGCGTCAAAAGCGGGGCGGAGCGTCGCTCTCAGGCTCAGGACATGATTGCGGTGAGGGCGGTCGTTCTTTCTTTCTCTGGTGTCGGTATTGGAGCACTGCCAACCATCGCTCAGCTGACCGGTTGGCTGGTTTGGTTGAGGAAAGGGCTTCCTATCTTACTTATCTTATCTCTTGCTCAGGAGAGATAGCGTCAGCTTCACGGAATGACCGAGCTCATTCCGTGAAGCTGACGCTTGCAGCGCTGACGCTGAGCGCCAACGCTGAAGCGAAGTGTGCCATAAGCGGGTCGCCGCCCCTGACGCAGAGACACGAACTCTGCGTCTCTGCCCTATTCTTCATCATTGGAGCTGCGTCAAGCAGCAAGAGTGTGCCCAGCCCTTAAAACTCGTGGGTATGCGGGGTATAAGAGGTAGAGATAATATAAGAATCAGGTAGAGATAAGGTAAGAGTCAGAGACGCAGCCTTCATCGTGGGTATCTCTGCCCCTATACCTGTGGGTTAGTCTTTGATAAATCCAGCCCTTGGAGTCCTGAAAATACAATAGTGCCATCATTTTGCTACACCCTTTTTGTCCTGTTGGTTGGGAACCCAAAAGAAACAAGCACAGCAAAATGATTCCTTCCGGTGTGAAATCGCCAACTCCACACCGAGTCTGCCGCAGCTGATCGCGCCTCGCCGCGCCCTTCCCTCCAGCGGCGCGATTCGCCGAATACCGTAACCCGAAATTCCGTCAAATGTGGTGTTTTGAGGCGGCGGAGTATGAGAGTAATGCGGCGCCGCCCGGCGGCGCGAAAAATCGATAGCTATGGCAACCATCACGCCGCGCCGCGCTGCGGCGCGAGTATAAAAGGCGCCTAACACGTCATTTTTTGCATTTATTCTCCTAGCATAGCCATTGTAGTACACTCCACTGTTGGTTTACAGCAACTCCTCACAGCGATCTCGACTGAAAATAATCGACTGAAAACATACCCTGAATTCAAAAACAATGGCGCCTTGTTCATCTTTGATTGGAACCTGAAGGTGGATATAAGAGGCTCCACATTTTCCAGAGCATTTAAAATCTTGGCGCTCCGAATTTCAAATGCTTTGTGAGTAAACCAATGAAACGTTGATTTTTACCTTTGCTAGATCAATTTCGTATTTGTAATGCTTATCTTCTCTCTCGGTGAAGAGGCGTAGAAAGCCTTTAGCGAGTACGGCATAGTATTTCTTGGTGCGGTGCGATTGTTCGCTTTTTGCCTGTTTCTTCTTCCAAAGCTTCAAGCGGATTTCTCCCTAAACGAGGCTGTTGCATTGCATTAACTACATATATGATCTCCTTGACGGCAACAGCACTTCGAGGACATCTGGTTCACACAGTTCCTCGATCGCAGTCTTGACATCATCCGTCACTTGACTGCTCGTGGTGGATGGCTTCTTCATAGTCACCGCATCAGATCGCCACAAGTAACAAATGAGGCGAACTACTGTAGGCAAAGTCCTTTAGATTGTGTTATCGTTTCTGATATTCGAGCTGCGAATGATCGGCTGATACCAGCGACTTTTCAGTTCGACAGCGCGGAGCCACCGCGCGGTGAGGGGCCGTGTACACTCACCGCGCAGTGGCACCGCGCGGTGTCACTGCGCTGAGGGAATTGGAGCTCCCATTTTCACCGCGCTGTGCCGTGGTGTGGCGTGTGGCTCGCGGGATTGCGTACCATGCGCGCCTCTGCTGGCAACCTTCCAGCTACGCAGCGCTACCGCATCGTGCCGACGTGGGGGATGTGGCAAAAAATGAACCCCTCAGCGCGGTGCCACAGCGCAGTGAAACTGTGCACGAGCCTTTAAGCGGCTTTCACACTGCCGTCGCTGCTGTTGCAGCAACGCGCAACGAAAAATGGGGGAGTTCGATGCAGCCACAACGCGTGGGATAAGATAATGGGATAAGACCTATGATCTGCCTCCGTTGACGAGCATCAGCAACAAGGAATGATGGCGGTCATTCCCTGTTGCTATGGCCGCGCAACCGTTGCGCGACCGATGCCGGTGTTGCTGAAGCGGGGTTGCGGCAACAGCAGCGTGGAAGCCCCCTCGTTGCTGTTGTTGCTCCTCTGCGTCTCTGCGGTATGCTTCATCATTACGGCTTCGGTTGCGCAACAGCAGCAACGGCAGTTTGAAAGCCGCTTTAGGAAATCTCAATAAGAACGATGCATTTCTATATGAGAGAAACAAATGACAATATTGTTGCTAGATTTTTTTCCACGTTGGGACTTAAGATTTGCAGCTAGTGAGAAGCGCTGCTTATACTCGGATATTCGCTTCGAGGGGCCGAACAACCACTTGCTGATGGGGTGAGAACCTGTTGCAGTGTGTGTGGGATTGGCCAGGTGCAGGGTCCCGGCGCGATTGCCATCCATTGACGCTCTCATACACCATTGGCCTTAAGGGTGAGCTTCTGTTGTTAGAGTGTTGCGGGATAATAGCCAATGCTTATATCCACGTTTATCCAGCTTGTGCGTACATAGATGTGTATACGTGTATTAGTAAATATATACTATGTGTATACCTGCTGAGTGGTTAACGAAGTTTTTCAACCAGGTTGTTGCGGAGAAGAAGGTTCCTGGTAGTTGGCAGCAAAGCACGACGATCCCGATCTGGAAGAAGAAGGGCAGTCCCGCGGACTGCACAAGTTACCGTCCAATCCGATTGCTCTCGCACAGTATGAAAATATTTGAGCGAATTGTGGATGGACGTATTCGCGAGATCGTCCGGTTTTCCACCAACCAGTGTGGCTTCGTAGCCGGCTGTGGCACCATCGGCGCCATTCATGCTGTTCGTCTTCTTGTGGAAAGACATCGCGTTAAACAAAAACCGCTGCATCTTGCTTTCCTCGACCTGGAGAAAGCATTTGATCGAGTACCGCGTGAGGTCATATGGTATGCCTTACGACAGCACGGTGCCATGAAGAACTGATCGAGTGGGTACGCATTCTTTACTCTTGTCCTAAGAGTCAAGTGCGAGCGCCGGCCGGCACATCCACGGAGTTTCCAATCTCCGTCGGTGTTCACCAAGGTTCCGCGCTTTCCCCACTTCTTTTCATTGTCGTAATGGATGCCATTTCGCGAGACCTTCAGAAGCCTGCTCCTTGGACGCTGCTATACGCAGATGACGTAATGTTTGCCAGTGAAGACAAGGCCGAACTTGAGCGAGAAGTACAAGCTTGGTGTGACCGCTTGGCGGCGTTCGGGATCAAGCTAAACGTCCAAAAATCTGAGTACTTGACGACAGACTTAAACGAAGCCGGGTCCATTGAGATCAATGGCACTGCGCTCGTACGAGCGACACATTTCAAGCACCTTGGATCTGCAATTGCGTGTTATGGTAGTCTGACGTTCGAAGTGAACTCGCGCGTGAGCGCAGCGTGGTCCAAATGGCGCTCAATGACAGGCGTTCTGTGCGGCAGAAAGATACCGGAGCGCTTGAAATCAAAGATCTACAGAACCGTCGCCCGACCAGTAGCGATGTACGGTGCTGAGTGCTGGCCTGCAACGAAGGAGGTTGAGAGCCGCCTCAGCGTGGAGACATGGAGACGAAAATGCTGCGCTGGACGGCTGGTGTCACGCGTTTGGATCATGTTCGCAATGTCTCCATACGCCAAAGGTTTGGCGTCGCTCCAATTGCTGACAAGCTACGTGAAGCTCGCCTACGGTGGTATGGCCATGTTCTTCGTGGGACGTCGACACCGTTCTGAAGATTGGCCTCAACATAGATGTGCCCTGAAAACGGCCTAAAGGACGGCCTAGGCAACGCTGGCTTGATACGTCGCACATGGACTTAAGGGAAGCTGGTGTCCACCCCGATTAAGCGTTTGATCGTGCGAAGTGACGTCATCATACCAGAAGAGCGGACCCCGCTTCTAAGCGGGACAAACGCTGAAGAAGAAGAAGATACTATGTGTATACCTGTATAAACATATGCATATGTACATATATAGGTATATATGTACATGTAGGTATATATGTACATGTAGGTATATATGTACATATAGGTATATATGTACATGTAGGTATATATATATATATATATACATAGGAGCAGGTTCAATACAAGTGGTTGTTCGACCCCTCGAGAGCGAATATCCGAGTATACACACAAATTAACTTCTATACAGGAAAGGATCGGTAAAGAGAAACATGGTGTCGGAGCTGATGCCAGCAGGATAATTATCAAAACCTGCACTGCGGTTCAAAAGTATGCATCCAAATCATCCTAACATCTAATCATCCTAATGCATCCTAAAATTTGCCCATATCTCGTTTTGTGTTCATTTCTGCAGGCTCGCACTAGCTCCACTAGATTTCTCGTGCTCGAAAATAAGTAACCACTTCTTTAAGAATTTGTTTCGTCTCACATGAGATTCAGACTTTCTTGAAGGAAATTGGTTGAAAATTGGTGTTCAAAAAGTATGTATCCACTTGTGAAGAACAAAATTTTACTACTTTTTACTAAATTCAAAGGTTGATCGGACAACCATTATTCCTTATAACATTATGCATCGTATTATTCATGCTATTGACAATGTTCTGGATGGTTTTGGCTTCGCTGGTGTCCCATGTAATCAAAATCGCCACTACATCATTGAGCTGTCGGTTATTCGCGTAGAGTCGTCGAACCGCGACCCCCACATGTTCTCCATTGGATTGTCAGGAGAGCAGCCGGCCAATCCGCTACTTGAACATTGTGGCGGTGGAGCCAATCTTTGGTCGACCTGGACACGAAAGGCAGAAGGGCGGACTCCAGTAAAAGTTGACACTCTAGATTGACCATGCGACACAACGGGACGCAACGAAAAGGCTTCAGCATTCCGCTACTGCAGAAGTCGTCACTGTCACTAATGAACCGCCTCCAAAGTTGCGACGAGGGGGCTTCTCGCAGGTCTCTCCTGTAATGTTGGTATCCATTGTGGACCATCCAGATTAAATTTCTCTCATCTTTACCAACGGGAAAAATTTGATAGTCCTGATGGATACCGACAATAATGAAGAAACTCGCGGAAAGCCCCCGTCTTCGCAACTTTCGAGGCGGTTGATTAGTGATAGTGACCAGCTTCCGAAGAAGCGAAATGCTGAAGCTTAGACTTCCGTCGTGTCGCTTGGACAGTCTGGAGCGCAAGGTATAGTGGAGTCTTCCCCTATGCCTTTCTTGAGAGACAGAAGACGGCAGACACATGTTCGGCAGCAGGACAACGCTGCAGTCCATGTGTCCACGTCGACCAAAGATTGGCTCCACCGCCACAACATTCAAGTAACGGACTGGCCGGCTGCTGTCCTGACAGCATCCGAATGGAGAACATGTGAGGGTTAGCGGTTCGACAAGTCCACTCGAATAACTGACTGTTCAATGATGCCATCCAAAATCTTGTCAATAGCATCAATAATACAATGCATGATGTTATAAGAAACAATGGTGGTCCGATCTACTTTTGGATTTGGTAAAAAGTTTGTATTTACAAGTGGGTATATTCGTTTGAAACACCAATTTTTGGCCAGTTTTCTTCAAAAAAGCCTGAAGCCTGCTTCTCGTGTGAAGCAAATTTTGGAGTTGATACAGACTCTTAAAACGTACCGTATTCCAACAAACCGACAGGATGTTGAAATAATGCAGGATGCATCACATATACATGTGATTAGGTACACCACACCAGTGGCCGTATTCATGAACGTTCCCGGGAACGTTCAAGGCTTCCCGCGGGAAGCGAGCGTGGCGGGAGGCAAAAGTTCGTATTCACGAACATGCCGGGAAGTAACGGGAGCCTCCCGAGCCGATGGCGGGAGGCTCCCGGCCTACCCGCACTCAACCGGTCGGGAACGCCGGGAAGCCGTCAATGAGGTGGCGTGTGCAACTGCAAGAAATAGAATTTCGATGGCGATTTTGCCATCGAAAGTCGTCTTCACGGAGGGGGGGGGGGGGGGGGGCTATCTTCGCCATATGTCTCGTAACATCTTCCTGGGCCATCTTCTGAGGAGGGGGAGGTCCGGCTACTATCACTTACTTGATTGGAAAGAAATCACATAATTAATCTGAAACATTGACGATGAGTTGTTCTTTCGTCGGATGCGCCACGCACTCTATTTCTACGGGATATCGCAATATCACTTCTTATCGATTCCCATTGCCAGTTGGTGGACATTTTACGAGCAGGTCCTGCGTGGAAAAGGAGACATCGTCAGCGAAGTAGGATTGGACTTCTAATAAACAATAAAATAAAAATAAAACTGAAGGTATGTGCAAATTAGAAATTATTTCTTCAATAGTAAAGTAGTTCCAAAAGTCTTCGAAAAAGTCTACAAACTGTTATCACAACCCTTCAGCCATTTCTTCTTGTAGTTTGCCTTCGTCTCTTCTTTAGAGAGTATGGAGGATTAATTTAACCTAATGGTCGTAAATTGTTTGTTATAAATAATAAATTAAATTGTTATAAATTATTTCATGCATCCCAGACAGTTCCGCGTTCGACTACCTCAGATATAGCAATACTGTCGAACAACAGTAGTGGTTCTCATGCTGTGGAACCAGGATGATTATGCAGACCTTATTCGGTTGATGGTTCTGCGCAACCTGATTGTTCATAGCGTGGAGAAGGAAAAAGAGTCAAAGAAATTACTCACCTAAGAATCATTTTTTAATTGAGCTTTGAAGAAGGAAAAATTAGTTGACTGATGAGTAAAACTCCCCATCCGACAATGTGAAAACAGGCGACAGGCGAATAAGTTACCGTCGGGTCGAAATAAATGTAGGTGAATAGGAATTGAATGAATCTCGCTATTGTCTAACTGCAAGGGTGGCTTATCAGCATTTCGATTGTTTCCAAAAGGTCATTTAGGTTGCTTTACGCATCCATCCTCGCGTTTGGCCTCTTAAATTGTGTTGTGAAATGATCTATAAACGAGTAGTTTCTTAAGCTGTCCTTATTCTCTCCAGCCACTGAAGAAGGTGGTTGTGCCGAAACATCAGCCGAGTGGAGTGGTAAAAGGGTTTCACTATTGGGGATCGTGCCACTTTTCTCGTCGATAAGCTCGGTAACAGTTCATCTTTTTTCTTCAAAATACTTTTAAAATGGTGAGAGATGGCACATAACTTAACAGCCCGTGAATATCTGATATTCTGTTGAGATTCGAGCAATTTAAAGGCAGTTTTAATTTTTGTTGCTTGTTCGTTATCCGTTTTTTCGTTATCCGGTCATTTTTAGACAAATTTATCCTTATTCGGGTCTCAAAATTTCGTTATCCGCTCATTCCTGGCTGAGACAACGGTAATTTGAGAAATTGGTTTTTGAAATGTTGCAATTCCCGCCTCCGCTGCGAGTCTAACAACACATGATGATGTTGTGCATAGGCGGTCATACTAGCGATTTCAGACTTGCTGTCTTTTAAGATTGCTAGGGGGTACTGCCACTACCCTCACATCGTCTTGCAGCCCAGCCTTCCTAACGCAGCCATGCTGCAGTAAGAGTGTCCGAAATGAACGGGACACAGAATGTCACTTTTGACCGCTCTCGCTGCAATTCTTCAACGGTTGTGGGCTATCGTCTCTGCCCACTAGCCCTGCCAGTGGGAGCATATCCATTCAGAATCGTGATGTGGCGCGTCATACAGAGTAGGACCTTTGCACGGCGTCAGATGAAACCGCTCGAGCAGTGCGGACCATGTTCTGAACAACGGCTCCTTTCATACTGAATGGATGAGCCGATGCGCAGTGAACAATGTTCTTGCTTGCCGGCTTCCGGTACCACCTGGTTCGGTAAACCCCCTCAGAAAGATGGACCTGCACATTAAGGAAAGGAAGCCAGTTCTCCTTTGGTTTCTTCCGTGTAAATCTAATGAATATCCATCTCGAGCTGAGTGGCAGACGATAAAGCAATCGTCAATATACCGGCAGTAGATGATGGGCATGCGGCCTAATACAGGAGCTTTCACTTTCGACATAAATGCAACCACGAGAACTGGAGCTAGTCTTTGACCCATGGCAAGGCCTCTTATCTGCTTGTGATACTCACCCACTCACACTGTCCTCGGGCGCACTGTCGGTGTTGGACTTGGGTCCCAGTTTCGCACTTGCCCGTTCTTTCTGCCCCGCTACGGCACGTACGATTGTAGGGAGTCTGCAGATACTGCAGGATCGCCTGTGACGTAAGGCGACAATCGATGCGCAGGGTACTGAATGGGACCATGTAGGTGCTACAGCTATACCATCGCCTCCGTTCCCGTCTGCATACCTGAGGCCACAGGAGCCTGATGGGATGGTGGAGTCAACGTTCCGCGTGTTCACCACCTGTCTTTTCACCGTCCTGCGTAATTACATGGGTAAAAGGGTGTCCTCTAATCTCTCCACCGACCAGCAACAAGTTCTCAGGGAGATCCCCGCTGCCTCAGCCTCGCCTGATTCTCGACCGAATGGCAGACAATATCGTGCAACATCCCGAACCTTCATTTTGTAGACAAATGCTGTTGCATCAGTTAAAATATAAGGATCAGATATGTCCGCCATTGTAGCACGAATCCGTTTGGAACCATATCAGCCCGAGTGCAAGCCTAACCTCACTCCACTTCACCCTCACAGCGTTGCAAAAATCGCTCTGTGTTACGTGAACTTATTTAACTAGCGCTGCCAGAATAAAGAATGAAACCAAATGTTACAACTCTATAAAGTGCTTGTGAAATTTTCGACCCGAGTGATTTCGTTTGAAACGGCTCGGATAGGAAAGGAGCGCTATTTGTTCTATCATTTCTGTTCCCATACGAAGACCTGAAAATGTGTCGTACAAGACACATTCTTATGCCTTCCTGTGGTTCTGGTCCCTGCTTTTCCTATAGGGTGCCACTTGGTTACTCCGAATATCTACGTTATCTATCTTACAGTTGGAGAAAGAGGAACCCCTGCATTCTATATGCTGCCAGTACTGGTTTTCGCGGCTGCCAGAAGAGAATTTTTTTTGAGTTCGGTCGGCTATCTATTCCCCTGGTAATTCGACAAATCTACAGCTTAATGCGCAACACTTGAGAATTTAAATACATACACAACTTGAGAAACTCGAGCAGCAGCATGAAACGACGAAGGGCTTGGAATCTCTTAGAATTTCCCAGGCTGCTTGGTTGGTTATTTTAGCACTTTTCCAAAGTGCATCAGGCGTTTGTTCGAATAGAATGCAAGGAAAGGCCTCGCACCGTTTTTGGACCTCTGAAAACAATGAGACAGTCGAAATGTCGGGCTACTAAGAAGTTCCACTTAGTAATGTCGCGGCAGGAGATGGCTAGGCTCTCACCCATCGAAACTGTATGTGTTCGACAAATCTGGGAAAATCGAATAACCATAACACAGAAAAACGCAATTTAGCTGCGTTGAAACTTCTTCCCTTCTTATAGGGTTCAACTACTACTACAAGATGCAAGTGCTGTTGTTTCCCTCCGAGGAGCACATGTGTTACTTGGAAATGACAGAGTTGTGAAACAAGTAGGCAAGCTCGCTGCTGCTTTTGTTCTGATCCTAACGCTGTCTAAAATGCTTGTGACGTCATCGAATCCGATATACCCATTCGATTGATTCTGACGGTCCTATACGCTTCTTGCACCGCATACGCTACGCCAGTATGAGTCACAAAGGAGCCAAGCACTGTATGGTTGAGAAACACTAACATTATTCGGAGTAAGATATCCATTAGGAACTACGGCCATAAAAGGGTTCACAGTGACTTTCAGACACCCGCGAAGCATTTTGGGTTGGTGGACATGATGCGATTGTACGTATTTAAGCGTCAATCTCGAAGAAACTAATCGAGCTGTGTCTAAAGCCGTTCACCTCACTCTGTTCCAGCGAAGTCTTGAGCATGCAGCGGTCTACGCCCGTCCCAATGCATTTTTTTGACGAGCGACGGGGGCTGTCTGCTTGCTGTGAGTTAACCGCTTCTCACTCGCTGCACTCTACCTTGGGAAGCACATCGACAGGGAAAAGGCTTTGATGTATGTCGCCAGTACCGCCGATCACATATGTTCTTTTAGACCACTGTAAAAGATCAAAGAAATCCCGTTTGCAATCCTAAAACGGTTTTACAGAGCTTCCGCTTTGACAAGCAACTTCTTTAGAGGAACTTTGCCAGACGCTTTTGCAGAGGCGGTAATACGCCAGCGACGTCATTTTTTCCTTCCAAAAGCCCTTGACTATTTCATGGGCGTTGTTCCTACCGTTCACTATTAAGAAAGTCATACTAATTATCCGTTAATAAAACTATTTGTGTATTTTTTCAGACGCAGTTAGGAAGATTTCTCAAAAATCGTTTCGAGTAACGAAGTAGTGTTAGCGGTTGGCCTATACGTATTTCTTTGAATTGCTGACTGGCTCACTTTTGAAATGGGATTAAAAATGGATTTTTCCATCTTGCAAGGACTTTCGCTCTTCCAACGCAGTTCTATTGTGGAAGCAGTCCCTTCGACGAAGTCGACGGCAGAAATATGACAACGACAGAGGACCTCTCTCCTTCAAGAATGGGCTTGTGATGGGCGTGAGTGGTGTTGAATCTCTCCTTATACTCTCCGTCCATGGAATTTTCAATTGGTCGAAATGAGTATAGCTTTATTTCCTTGCAAAAGAAGTGGCAAACTGAGAGATGAAATGCCACATAAAGACACCTGTAATCGAGGAGTGCTTCTAGAAGCTGCTACTAAGAAGGCATGTGTTTACATATAAGCTCTGTGAGGGAGGGCTGGCGCGGATCTAGTACTAAATTGGAACAAATATGGCGCTGAAACGAGATGAGACAGCAGAAGGCACATCAAAGAAACAACAAACATCGAAATGTACAGAAACAGAAGTAGCGATGCTACTGGTACACACTAGTCGGTCTAGGGCACGGGGCTGGAGCAAACACACGTTGACTAGAAGAGGAAGCGGAAGATCGCACGGCGACGTCGCGCCTGGGGAGGTATCGGCTCGATGATGGGGACGGACGGACTGCTACGACTATGTTCTGTCCCGCAGTGGTTTAGATGTCCATGTTCAGCTCCTCCTTCCAGGCGCTGTAGTCGATGTCGGCAATCTCGTCGCATCTGAAGGCAGACATACAGCATCTGGTGGAACTTATATAATAGCTACATGGGAAAGCGGAGAAATTGCAGCTCCTCCGATTAGCATATAAAGAAGGCGCTTCAGCTCTCACCGCATCAGTTCACCAGTTGCTGGTTTGAAGACGTCGAACGCTCGTTTAGGAACGAACGAGAAGTGCTCGCCAGCGTCGCACAGAACCCTTCCTACCGTCATCTTTTTGATCTGTCGCAGTTGCTGCGGTGTGAAGACTTTCTCGTTCTCAAAGTAGAATCTGAAACCAATCAGAAGATGCTAGTATTTCATGATTTTTAGCCGGAAAATGTAAAAAATTGCTTATCTAGGCTGAGTGCTAGGAGTGAAAACTGGGAGATTAACTTGTTCTGAACGATACAAAACCCGCGATTTTTGGCAGCGCAAAATGTGGTACTAGCAATGGGGAGCGGCGACCTCATTTGTAGCGCGAATCGACTTTAAGTTCGATCCGTGTGGAGGCCATCCATGCCTTCTCGAAGCTTTTCGGTGGGTGAAGAGGATACCACGCTTACCCTAGAGGCTCAGGGATGTAGCTTCTCTATGGGTTGACTAACAAACACGTTCACTTGCATACCTGCTCCGCATCACTTAAGGAAGAATGTAGCACCCAAAAAAAAGACTGAAGCCGGTCTTTACACCGTTTATCCTTCGATTTCGTGTGCTCTTGTCGAAAAATTGGTCCATTCAACCCATTCGCCTCCAGAACCACTTATTTAGTTAGTTAGTTTATCACTGGTTTTATTATAAGATAACTACAAGGACTATAAGGACTAGTATTAATGCTATTTATTGTTTGTATTGTGGTAGCGCAGTCGGACGGTGCGCTACCACTGTCGCGTGCACATGATACCAAGTCCTTGGTTCGGATCTCCTTCTAAGGTCAACCTAGCTTCTAACCCTCTGGAATCGGTGCATTGGTACCACTCTTGTCTGTGAAAAATGAAACACTACTTGTCCATCGGAAAAAATATTGTGAATCGTGAATTATTGTACAGGCCTGTAAATTATTATTGAAAATAGCCACAGGGTATTCCAGTACATGTCGCGAAGCCGACCTACAGCAGCCATGGCAGCCAATCAGGTCCGGCTCAGTCGCACAGGCAGGGCACAGGGTCGTCGCGATTAGGTAGGAGCAACGGCATGTTCCCGCAACCCGCGGTGCGCCTTTACGACATGTACCGGTATTCCACTCTTTAATTTTTGCAGGATTTTTTTACTTTCGTCGAAGTATGGCATCGCCTGTTGCACATTACACCTCTTCTTCATCCCTGCTACCTACAACTTTTCCCGGAAGCGTTTGTCCAATACTTTTTCACTTGTTGAGCAATTTCGAAGAGCAAGAGCGAATGGAGCATGGAAAGGAATAAGGAGGGTGGTGATGGATATCGAGAAGAGTTCCCAAACCCTTCTGTGCTACGAGGTTGTTGGTGGAATTTGTCTTGGCTGAACTCGACCGTCTCTTATTCTCTTCCTCTCTTACCCCCTAGACCGTCTCTTACCGACTCGTCTTCACAGGCGCGATACTCCAACGTCCAATAGTGGCGACTGTGGTACTACTTGAAAACAGTTTCACAGGAAAACCGGTGTTCCAGAACGAGAGGACGTGACGTCACCGTCGAGAGGAGTATCCACTGCCGAGGAAACGACTATTGACTACAGTGGCAACGCCAACTGCGAGCACTTCTAGACAAGTGAAGTCTTTTTCTGTGCTCTCCTCTCCTTCCTGTAATATCTACAGCGAACAAATATGGAATAATACATCATCATGCAGCATTCTACAGTCTCACCAGGAGACTGACTCAGCGTTAAACTGAAAGAAGGAAATGGTTTACGTATATAGACAGAAGCAACTCTGCCTCAGAAATACAAAATACATGTATCCCGACCCGATCTTTGAATAGAACGGTGTCCCTCTCGAGGTAAATTTTGAGCGCAGTTGCCTCTCTCATTTAGGGGTTTGCTCCGCCATGAACGCCGTCGATACATGGACAGTGGGCAGTATACGTTGGATCCGAATGAATTATTTTCAGATATCCGATCCGATTCATCCAAAAACCTGAGGTCCGCGAAATTGCCGTTATCCTAGTTATTTGAATATCCGGAGTTCACAAAAATAGCGTTATCCGAATCATCCAATTATCCAAAGGTTTTTGGTCGGATCCAATGCATAGTCGGTAGGGTGGCGGACTCACAGAGGGGGGGGGGCGGGGGGTGTGGATTTGTATCCATTCGTTATGATTCCCTTATGATTGATATTTTGCATGCTTATAAATGGAGATATGATTGAATTCCCTAACAGTATCCCTGGATTTGCTGACCTTAATGAGATGGTTGACTATTTGCAGTACACTGTATCTTTTAACTGAGTTGAACGAAAGGACCTTGAAGATTACATGACAAGTCACACACAGATATTAAGGGACGCTCAAACAAAAAACTATGAGCTCTTATCAAAATAGGCCTTGAGTTAGCATAGTGCCCTCCACTGCAACGAACCGGCTGAACTACTACCGCTAGCAGTAGTTGCCACTACTTAGCTCCTCAAATTTTTCAAGCTCTTTGACATTTTCAATTTCCAGCTATTCGATAGCCACGACACAATTTAGAGTGCCGCCACCAATACTGGTTTAATGTCGAAGTGACAATTGGTCGAGCAAGAATTTATATTCTTCAAAAATGAAGCAATGAACCCCAGTAATATTGCTGTTGAATCTAATATTCGTTACACAAATAAAATGCAAATGCAATGCAAATAAGCATGCAAAGAGGAGCCACGAGGACTGGAACCACCGGTTTTTTCCCACGAGTCAGCAACCGCGACATGCTACTGCTCTCAATCTTGATAGGATGGCATTCTCTTCTTTGCGCGGCTCGAGTCGAGAAGCTTGCATTTTCGTATTTCTGAGGCAGAGCTGCTTCCGTTCATATACACAGCTTCTGCCGTTCAAATCTACCGTTGGGATAGTTTCCCGGTCATGGCCCTACAATGCGGAGGCGCCGGTACTTGACGAGTCACCCAATGTGTTGGGTGTTGCCGATGCAGTGGCGCCCAGTGACCGCGACCTCAGAGGAGCGTAACGAAGCGTGCCCTTCTCGATGGTTTGTCCTCGTTCCTGACCGGAACGCCTCGATCCCATCGCGGGATGCGCCATGGGTTCCCGGCCTTCGTCCACGACGCGCGTCCCAGCGGCGATTTCCTGTTCGGCGTAACACGGCCAATGGATATGATAAGCGCCAAGCCAAGCTGGTATGCGCGCGCACAAAGAACGTGAGAAATGGGCAGAGTCGCCTGCGATGCAGCCGGAAACGCAGAGGATCGACCCAGAAGGAGTTTAAATAAGAAGGGAAGCAACAACAGACAGACAACGCCGACCTGTCGCCATTTCTCGTCCGCTTGAACTGTTCGCCGATGACACAGGCCAGAGTGGGTCCGACTAGCGAATCCTTCACAGGATCCTCGAGCAGCGAGCCAACGTACATGTCGATGGCATCTAAAGGAAAGATACGAAGTCAGCAGCACCAGTTTCATTCGAGGCTAGAACTTACCGACGTGTTTGTAGATCACTCTAAGATTGTCTATGACGACTTGGTTTGAGATCGTTTTGTTGAGGTCGTCAAAGTCCTTGATTTCCGGCAGACCGCAGAACTTTCTCCATCGCGTGAAAGCCGGCACACCATGATCTCTGCAGTTGGAGGAATCAGTCCAGGATTCACGACCAACAAAAGCTCTCAACTGACCTTCCCCTCTGGATGTTGATAGAGCCGAGATCTGAGTTTCCGAAGATCCTCTCGGTGACTGCCGGTGTCAAACTAAAAGGGTGCCTTCAAGCAAGCGGAAACCGGAGTGAGCCAGCAGAACACCTACCGCTGAGGCATTTTGGCCGGTAGGGTCATCAGACCACGGATCAGAGGATCGACTCCGTTGTTGAGAATGTGAATGCTCTTGAACATGCCCTCGTTGAAAGGAATTCCTCCAACGCTTTGGAACTGCTCGTTCAGGAAAGGATAAAACTCCTAAACGAACCGATTTCTGTACAGCTGTTTGAACTCTTCAGAAGAAGGTTCTCACCTGAATCATACCGTGACCGAACCGGAACGCACAGCTGGTGAACTCATTTGCAACAGCCGGATCGGTGGATTTGTCGTAGCCGGGATAGTCGCCGATTCGACGCTCGAACTCTTCCCCCAGTACGCGAGGAAGGTACTCCTGCAATGTGGGCCATATTGAAGCAAACAAACACCTTGTTGCGCGTCGAGAGGAATTTAAGGAGGTTAACCGTCCTAGCAAGAAAGGGAAGAATCTTCTCAAGGAGTGCAAACGCCGAACCGAAGGCTAGTGTCAAGCTGAGTACATAGGCTGCCCTTTAAAAATTAACCGCACGAGGAAGAACATTAGTTGAAACCAGGGACCGATTGGTTTGCAGTTGGCAAACATAGGTGTGGAACAGAGATTTTGGTTCAGAAAACAAGGGATCGTCCTCGCAATTACAGATGAATGTTTGTTCCAAAATTCATAGCCGACCAGCGCCTCACCGGAATGTTGGTGTTTTAACTAGGAGATACACGTGCCAAACTTTTTGAGGGATTGAGCCCCTTTATAAAAAAAGGGTTCAGCGAAAGAGCAAAGCCAGATGTTACGCAAGATTAATCTCAGTGAAGTAGAAGATATTTACTCACTTTCTTAGTTATCTATTTATTTGGGCGCGAGTAGCACAGCCGAGGGAGATGCCGACTGTGGCGTGTGCTCGATAGCAGGCTCCTGATTCGGATTTCCTGATTTCCTGCCCAGACCAAGCATGACTTCCATCTCTCCGGGATCGGTTATTTGGTACCAGACTCGTCTGGGAAGGATTAACCACTAATTTGTGCATAGACTGGCCACCGCAAGTCATTGTATAGGTCGAATCCGCATTCAAATTCCCTCGACGACATACTGTAGAGGTAGAATGTGTTGCTGTGGAGCACCTCAAAAGGGACTGACTAATGCCGTCCTTTATCCGTATTTATTTATGTGCTCATTTAGGTGGACGCAAGGTGACTCGCCTCACATGCAAAAAAATCTCAACTACCAACAGAACTGAAAATATTCAGAATTATGTTAATAGCAAATGTATCTTCCGGGTCATTGCTCCGAAATACGTAAGTGAAGAATTGCACATTTAAGATGCAGCATATTTGCTAACAGAAAAACGTCATTATAGGAACGAACTGTCCATCATGCATTGACGCTGAGGAAACGACTCTCCCTATGATAGAGAACCTCAAAGCTGGATTACTTGACTATGAAGCATGAACCCAGCGAAGAGAACACTATAGATCAAGAAGCGTATGTGAGGCTCAACCGAATCCTTTACGTGTCAACGTTTGGACCCTCTGACTTATTGAAAATCGTAGACTCGATGTCCTATACCTCCGCTAGGCCGTTCGTCTACTCGGGCCTGTGATTTGCTAACAGATTTGTCTGACCATTGCAAAACACTCACTTGTCTATCGATTGGCAAGAGAAGCTTTATGCATATGCATGTAGGGTAGAAATTGCCCATGTTATATTTCGCTGGATCAGATAGATCGACGCAGGCCCCCGAATCGGTTAGTAAATGCCGACCCTGCGAGGAGCTTCCGTGGATTGTTCCATGTCTTGTATTTGTTGGATACATCGTTCCCTAATCCCTTCTGGAGAGCGTTATATTCCACTTCTACGAAACATTATGTGGACATGACCAATGTGCTCGTTGCGTTTGTATGAGCGTGAGTAGACGTCTCAATGAACAGGATTATATCCACCCATCTCGGAGAAGTGTCGTGAACGATAAATGATAAATATAGGCGTTGGTCAACCTCCAGTGGAATGCGCCACTCATTCTACTTCGAGTGATAGCGCAGATAGCGCAGTCGGAGGAGTCGCCAGCTCTTCTATGCACACGGATCAAGGTTTGAGATCTGCGTATCATCAGGGAAACCAAGCCTTCCAACCACCCAGGGTCGCCTGACGTGTATGAGGCCTATCTGGGAAGGGTGAAATGTTGACCTTTTGTCAGTCGACTACAGAAAATAGTAACGATCAAATACACATTTAAACTATCTCTTCGAATTGGAATGTGTGGCGCATCTCAAGCAGGAACTAGTTAACGCCGTCCTTTACCCCTCTCCTTGTTGTGCAGTTTGTGGCAAGAAATCATTCGTCCAAAATCTGAATGCAGCAGAACTTCTGAGAGCGTAGAAATGCAACTCACGAAGTATGTGATCCTCTGCAGAATGGCGCCAACGATCTTCCTTGACTCGTGGAAGATCCTCTCCTGATCCCAGTGGGGATTAACTCGTTGTAATGTGGAGGCGATTCTACAAGGCAGTTAGCATTCACATTGACAACAGTTTAGTTCAGCTGCTCGAAGACTGCTGTTCTCATTTACAGCATTTTAACTCAAACTAGACACTCCTCTGATCCAGTTGAACTTCTTCCAAGCCAAATGAGCGTCTTCTTGATTAGGCAAACACTTTCTAAGGAGATTAAAGTAATATTATATTTTGTCTGAGGAAAATACAGTATGACTTACTCTTCAATTTTTTAAATTCACCTCCGCCAAAAGTGAACATACCATTGAACATTTTATAAAAAAAACTTTGACCCACCTTAAGAATGCTTTCGCAACTCTATCTGTTACTACGACCGAATAGAACAAACAGATCTAAGATAAATCTTATTCCCTAATGCTATTAAAATAAAATTTAAGAAAATATTTAAAAGAATCTGAACAATTGGCCAATTAGATTCTACTAAATATTTCCTTTAGATTCTCTTTTTTATAAGAAAAGTTTATCTCAAGGTTTAGTTTATTTTAAAATAATAATTTGCTGCTTATTACAAAGTGCAGTAAAGCTGTAATTTTTCGGTGCAACAGAAGAAGAGATCGCGCCTTCCAACGGCCACGCGATTTTGCTTCGCTTGGTGTCAACAAATCGAATCTATCTTAGCCGGGACGGGGCGGCGCTAAGGTGACATTTGTTCCGGCATTCCACGACACCAACTCACCTCATTCTCCGGGTTCACACGAGCACCACCATGTCATTTTGGAGTCGCTGAAACTCAAAAACAAATTCAAGGGAGGGGTTGGAGAGGCGGCAAGAGACCGCATGCTCTTCTCCGGCTAGGATAACATTGAAAACCTGTTTGTGTGGGTTTTCAAATTTCTCAACGTGCAGCAAAACCATTTTCAAAAACACATATCCTTGCTTCAATTTTCTATTTTCTATGTGAGCATTAATTAAAATAGCAGTGAGGTACGCGAGTCGGTGGTGCGATCACCTTTTCCTCTAATATTCCAAAGAATTTCTGTCGTCACGCACCTTTAATTAGCTTCAAATCATTATCTTTTTAGAAATTTTCACAAAAAGTGTGTCCATTTTAATTTTGTCTGCATTGCAAAGTTTCTATATCAGCCCAATTGTAAGCTGAGAAAGCTCCGCTCCATACAAAATCACCGCGCTCAAGAGGAATTAAATAATTTCACAGCATATCCGCCTACTATATTAGTGATGTAAGGAAAGAAGAAAGGAATCCTGGGATAGCTTATGGCCTCGACATGACCACTCGGTGCCTCAGATGGCGCAGCTACAGCACGTACTTGTTGTGCTGCCTGAGGAAGAGGGTGTGAAGGGCAGCCAATCCGACGAAGATGTTCGCTCGATCGTCACCGGCAACCACGTTCATATTCGTGTCTGAAAAATCTCTCTGCGCCGAGAGTTCAACTGCGGATGTGCACAGAAGACCCTACCAATCGGAGGAAACACTCGGTTCTTGACGAGCTTAGTCTTCAGGAACGCGCCCTGACGGAAAAGGAACTGGTCCCGATCGCTGCTGCCGTAAATCTGGAACGGTCCACGATGACTCTCCTCCAGCACCCAGCACACTCCGTTCTCCCTGTTTTGGGGAACGACACCCAAACCGCTAACGGACTCACCATGGATCCGTCGATGAAGGCGGTGTTTTCGTTGAACTGCTCCCTGAAATTGCTCTGACCCGTTCCGCAGACTGGTGTTGAGCGCGCCACCGGAAGGCACATAAATCGCCCGAACCTAAACAATCCACGTATCACTCTCCGACAGCTGCTTGATCGAGTACCTAGCCATTGGCCTCAATTTTATCTGAAACCCTTTTGGAACATCTCTGGAACATGCCAGAAGAACCGCAAGGTTCCCCATAAGTATAGGTCGAAAAAAGAGGAATCCCTACTCACTCCACTTTATTCTCCAAACCCCTTCCTCGTAATACCGCCGCGCTCTCACAACGTTTTTTAGGTCGGGGGCTAATCATAGTCATGGAGATTTTATGAAGATTAGGATCAGACATTGAGCGGGCTAACGTTTCAACTTGCTCGTCTTCGTCGGAAGCCTGCTCGTCCATCCCTGACTCGAGGCGACATCACCAATGGTGCTGCTAGAAAACTAGCATGGTCCCTTCCAGGCCAAGCATGCCTGTGTTCCCTTTGTGGTCGCTAAACGGATACTAAACTTCTCCCAAACCACTCACCAGTTCCATGTTGTAGTTAATAACAGCCAAAAACAACACTCTCTAGTATCGGTACGCTACATTAAAAGATTTACAGAGAATCGAAGTTGGACGACTGACTTCTCATCAGTCGGAATCATACAGAAAAGAATCACGTGGCGCACTCCACAAAATGATTAGCTAATCCGAACTCTACCCTTTACCCTACAACGATGTAGACCTTTAGAAATTTATTTATTTATTTGTTTTTTGCTCATCTGAAGTGCGCTTATAAAACAGAACATATGAAAAGAAAAAGCTCGTGTCACACAAACGGTCTAGTCTGGTTTCTGTTTTTTTAAATTGACAATAACGAAATAGAAGGTAGAACTTGGGATAGCACTATGAACTAAGTTTATTTATTTATTTATTTATTTATTTACTGCTAATAGATAAGGGAACTTTCCTTTGCGGTTGTTCAGCAGACCCGGAGAAGAGGAATAAAAAAATAGGGCACTCAAAAGAAAACGAAAGAGTAGTGCAGTATAATACTATTTCGAATTGTTTTAAAATGAATGTAGTTAAATAAATAGATTTGATACCATGATCAAAAGTGCAGACTTTAGCATACAGTATAGCTATGACATAATTCCAAGAGGATGTGGAAATCACTTGCAGGCACCTTGACGAGAGGAGAGCATTGGAAATACGAGCATAATAACCTATTTAATTAATTAAATCTTAGGTGGGCCAGCCACGTAGCCAAACGAGCAGCTGTAACATTATACAAACGATATAGGAAAGTCGATATGTTCTGAAGAGATATGGAGGGTCTGAATGAAATTATAATGGATATTTATATTCGTATTAGTTTTTCAAATTTCCAGGAACTCTTCAGACAAAACGACCATAACCAATTAACGAATGATCGAAAATTAGGTGAGCTGGCCACGTAATGCACTGATGCGAGGAGGATCCATTGGAGCACTCTGGCACGCGACAGGGATGAATGGAGATGTGGCCCCCTGTCGAGCAACTTGAGAGGGGACCACGTCAACGGAACGACAGGTGACAGGTGAATTCCGGATGTATTAATGATCAATCCATCGAAAACGTTGAATGATTCACTGCTCGATCGACCCATGAGATCGCTCCAGTATTACTAACGACTATTATAATTATTGGAACTATTACTGCAAGCATGCGACATGTTGGTGAAGCCTAGATAAAACTCACCGTCTTCTTTCTATAAGGGCTTCTGTTGATGCTAGTCATTCCCTCCGTGACAGAGTACCACATGTGAGTCAAGAGTTATGGACCTACATATTCTTTGTATAGGCTCACCTCTTTGGATACTAAATGACGGTCGTGCTCCGGCCACGGCCTTTTTTAAGCCATGAAAAGGTTAAATCGAAATTGCCAAGAGACGTAGGACTTATCCACGACGGAGGCTATGCATCCCCTGTATTGTAGAATAAGCCGAAAGTTTTATTTTAATAATGAATGTATCAAGAATGTATTTCAAGAATGTATTCGCCGCAGATCAGCCGAGGCAATTCCGTCTTTTAGGGTACCTCCCCACACAAATTCCTTCACTTTTTAAGCTTGATCTTCAAGCGTTTGCTTTGCTTCCGGGAAGGTAAGTGGCCCAACTAGCTTGAGAGGGTCTCCCCATGCCTTAATTGCCGTCAGCGGAGAGTTCGAGATTGATGTTAGAAATCAAGAGCGGCGAATCTCGGTGTAATTGCAAACGCCAACCTGTTCCGTAGCGAATTTCCTTCGTCACAGCCCTGTGAAACCCTACGTTAATCACATCTGAAGGTGGCTATTTCATCAACGTGCAAATGAGTAACGCTGGGCGTGATGGAAAAGATCCTTCTTTGAAATCAAGAGCGACGACCTCGTCTAGGAATAACCCCACGGTAACCGCCACATTTGAAGATCGCAAAACATCTACATTGCAGTCACCTACGGAAGTTCATAACTTACGTTGGATCAGCACGGGACAGGAACACAGAGAAGCAGCGTCCTTTGTTCGATGTACAGGCAGCACATTCCTGATTGTTCAGCATCGTCGTCTTTGCGATGTCGTGAGCAATGAATTGACCCCATTGCATCAGAAGCGCATTCGAATGATGTGGAATCTGAAGATCAGCTCTGTACACCACCGTATGCCTTGAGATGAAGCAAAAGACGTTCACACGTACCTGAGAGGAGGACGACAGCAGAAGACGTGAGGCGTCACGGGACGAGGGACGAGTTCTCGAGAACGACGCTGGAATTATAAGGTTAATATCCGAAATCAGAGAATAGGTGCCAACACAACCACGTACATGTAGGAGCGTTGAGACCGTTGTCATACATGGGTGTCTTCAATCGCATCAGAGCCGTGAACGCCGAGCCAGCCAATGGCCGATTCAGATTGTTGCACGTGCCATCAAACGTACGGAATCTGAAGCATACGTGCGATTGACGGAATTTCGAAAAAACTACGGCTTCTGGAAAAGTGTGTGAAGAAACCACTCAACAGCATTAAGATGCGCCACGCATTACGGATCGAGAACGCTTACTTGACTCACACAAATCGTGTTAAACAACGTGGATTCTGTTCGAAGTGGCAGAGTTTTTACCATTTCTATAGGGGAACAAAATAATCTAGCTTATTCTCAGAAGTAAGATGATCAGAGGATATAATTCTATAGAGGCGGCCCCGCGCTACATATATCTCTCCCACATTTTGCAGCCTTACCCCAGCCAAAGCACGCTTAAGTGATCTCCTACATTATGTATGCGTGCGTAACGTCATAATTCTCGTTTGGACAATTAGTTTTGCAGTGGCGTATGTAGCGCAGTCGGAGGAACCGCCGACTGTCTCGTGCACCCGATACCAGATTCCTGGTTCAGATTTTTCTCCCAGGTCAACCAAGCCTTCTTTAACTCCGTGCTTGATGAACTGGTATTAGACCTGTCTGTGAAGAACAAAAAACACTGGCTTGTCCAGCTAGTCACTGAAAGTCATTGTATAAACCACATACGCATTCAAACTGCCTCCACGACGTACCGTAGAAGTAGAATTTGTTGCGATAAATTCTCGAATTAATAATTCCTGCTTCCCTTCGTCTCCGATAAAAACGGCTATAAAATTTTGAATCGTCGTCGAGCACCTCACGCTAACCGCCACGAAAGACCGCGAGCAAATAAGATACCCTTCCTGCTTCCCTTCGTCTCCGATAAAGTTACTGCTGATATCCGAAGAGTGATTCTAAACGCACAGCTGCAGGACGATGTTGTCTTGGTGAATATTCCTAACGACAACATAAAACGGCAGCTAGTTCGAAATCGACTCTATGATAGACAGTGCATATCGGAGAACTGCATTACTTGTCCAAGTGGCCGTTTGGGGGATTGCTCAAAGATCGGAGCAATTTATGAGATAGAGTGCTTGGCCTGTAACGCTAAATATATTGGGGAAACGGGAAGGGCTCTGGCAATACGCATGAAGGAACATCTAGCCAGCAAAAGGCGTGGATTGCTCACTAGTCCACTTGGTAAGCATAGAATGGATGTGCATAACGGGAACGACTATGAGGTGAGGTGTAGTATTCTGGCCGTTGAGGGAGAGATCTCCGCTAGGAAGGCATTGGAGGCGTTCTGGATTTCCTCAAGAAATCCAGTAATGAACAACCGAAATGAGTGCCCCTCTGTTGCGAGTGACCTCTTGCCGTTTGTACCTCATTGTGAACTGTAAGTGACCGGTCGGCGACAGTTCCCACTCAGTGTGTCTCAGTCGCCTCTACTGGTTACTTAACGAGGGCGATCGTCAGCCCTGCGGTGGATCATATGCGTGAGTTCGTCTTCTTCGTTTGGGCTATCCGTAGTGATTCTAGGGGTGGGTCGAAAATGTCTAGGGTAGTTGAGGCGCTTGGTGGGGTAGAGCGCAAACATAAACCTGTGCTCCACTTTTAGGCCTCTGAAGACGACGGAAAGTCGAAACGTCAGGCCGCAAATAAAGATCCACCTACAAACCTCGTGTGGCACAAAATACTGACACATCTCGAATTAAATTTTTAGAACGTGCAAAATAAAAACTTTTCAGCGTTATTCACTACCTAGTTGAAAGCATATTTTTTTACACTGTTGCACATAACTAATAGGCTGTCGCAAAATTAATCGCCGAAACGGAACGCTTGCTTCAAACTGCTATAACTCAGCTTAGACACAACATTATTAATTGAAGTAAAAACCATCAGAGTTCATACATTTTTGCCAACGAAAAGATAGTGAATCCTATCCTTTATAATAAAACCTGAGATCACAGGAATTATAGAGATCAAGGAGGACACATTCAACATCGGCCAAACTAGTGAATTGCTTCTGACGCAAATAAGAATCAAGAGCCTGGAAAAAGTGATAGTTAGTGTGGAAAAGCCGGGCAAATATGGCTGGTGAGGAAAAACTTCGATATCTAAATGGGTCCATTTTTGATGAGTGATTAGTGAGTGTGTGGCCTTGCGTTGTCCTGCAACAGAACGGCCCTACCTTATTCACCACTGCCGGCCACAATTTTTGCAACTCCTCATACATTTGGTCTAAATCCCAGTAGTGAGACCTGCTGTGACTGCCTGACCAGGTTGTGAAACGCTGTAATGGATTACACGTTTACAACACCACCACACAGCAAGCATAACTTTTCTAGGGTGAAGGTTGGGTTTAGGAAAGGATGTTGGAGGAGAATCATTATCTATCCAGGCAAATCCCCACTTCCTGTTATCTTGAAAGACCCATTTTTCATCATCATAATATGGCTTACAAAAGGCTCATTCTTAAAGCGAACTAGCAGGTTGGAGCAGGTGTCGAAACGTGCCAGACGCTGCTCATCGAGCAGCTGTCGAGGCACCCACCTCGACGTCTTCTTCACCTTGCCGGTTGTCGCCAAATGTCTTGCTACCATACTATGATATACGCCAAGGTCCTCTGCCAACGTGCGTGAATTCGTCTCCAGATTCGCTTCGACGCTCTCCTCAGATTTTCATCGTCAAACGACGACCTGCGTCCGTGATCCGGTTCTTCTTATAGATCAAAATCGCCAGAAACGGATTTTTCGAAGCAGAGCCTCACCGTTCGTTCGCAAGGACAGTTCGTCTCAAAAGCACTGCTAAGGTTATGGTATGCCTCTGCAGCAGAATGTCCCAATTTAAATTCCTAAAGCATGATGACTCGATAGTCGCGTCGGTTCATGATTTTACGGAGCCTTGGAAAAGGTCGACCTGGAGGATTAGAGCGGCATCCACGTATGTTTTTTGAAAGAGCAGGAAAAATCTACCGGATGGTTTGTGCGGCTTTCCTTGAGAAGGAATGTTTTAAAACAAAAAAAACTTATTTATTTCTGCATACCTCGAAACGGGATTAATTTGTGACAGCCTAATACTACCCATTTTAGCCTTTGGACTCCTGATCCCTGTAATTTGATTGCAATTTTTATTCAACGATAAGTTTCGTAGTAAATATGTGGATGATTATATAGATACTATCGCCATAAGAAGATCGTTTTCATCAAGAAACCATTTTTTAAACGAAATAACGCGGCAAAGGCAAATCACTATTACTCATTCGTCCTTCTACTGAACAATTCAAGCTGAATGATGTGTTCACCACTAATCAAAGTGAACATCGTGAAACGCTGGTTGAGCGCCTGTCGCAAGCCAAACAGTTCAAAACTAGTGAGATTCTTGCTTCCCTGCTCCATAAAATAACTTCAACAGATAAAAAACTTTATCTGTTCGGTATCTTTGTCTGTACTCCATAGCAGTCTACAAAAATGATTCTACCAATCCACCCAACCCAAAGGAATAACAATCTTCGTTGGCTGGAGGGCGAATCAAGCCACGTCTTTTCCTCTCGAGGCAAACGTTTACGTCACAACCGTCCTACTTTGTCGTAGTAACGGGCACTAAACAATTCGCTCTCGGCCGAAATTAGTCGCCCTCGTTAAAACCTTATCCGAACGGGGTGATCGATATCTTGTTGATGTCCACAGTGATTCAGCAGTCCCGCCCTCTACATACGAAGAAAATGCAGCATAACTAGGTCATGGGTTGCCAAATTGAAGTTTAACAAGAAGCATCGAATACGCCGTGAAGAGGCGATCCGAATGATATTAAATGGAGTCTGCGATATTGAACTCGAAGCTAGTAATGGCCGAATGATGCTTTGCGACGAACCAGACGTCGGAACGTTCTTCCAAAGAGTTTGAGCGGCATTGTACGCGTTAAAGTGATCAGGTCTGTCACCCAAGCAATTCTTAGTTCTTTCTGAGTTAGCTAAGCCAGCTGCACAGTGAGAACATAACTCAGCTGGCAGATCTGAACCACCTCTGGTCAAAATGAATGGGAGGAAATCGACACCTGATCCATCAAGATTCATAGAGGAAGTTCAAGGGATGTAAGGCAAACTATTTGTTCATTGCCCTCCAGGAGTTCACACGGATTAGAACTGACATGGGCGCCCTGAATGTTGGATGAACAAGATCAAGATTCTCTCTGAAAACGAATGATATGAGGTCTAAGCTAGCCTCGCAGCCAGAATTTCGCCCCTGTTCTGCCATTTTGAAAATTTATAGAATCCATATGTCATTATTCTTAATAAAGAAGGAATTCCAGAAAGGCGCTGAGATTTTAATAAATGTGTTCGGCTTAAACGTGAGCCGTTACAACGCAAACATTACACCTCGTTTCCAAATTCAAGAAGATATTCGAGTTAGCCTGAACAATTTTATAGTATACTTGGCGAAAGCAAATACGTGTTTCTAACATCCTTCAGAAAGGTCAACATCACTGCTATCAAAATAAACACTACGAGATCAAATCTAGCGCGTGACTAGAATTCCTTCCCTAATCCGTTACCATTAATATTCATTGAAACCATGTATTATTATACCTATTTTTAATGCGAGAGAACACCCAGAAAAATTCTCCTGCATGTGTCGTGTAATTGAATACTGTGTTACGGTTGCTATGACGTAGATGCATGGCGCAGAAATCGAAACCTGGATACCGAGAAATTCCTCTTCCTCTCCGTTATGCAAGAAAATTTATAGAACATAAAAAATACAAAGCGCCTGAGAGCAACATGAAATAGAAGATGACCAACCTCAAGTGGTAGCAGAGGTTCTTGTTGCAGTTGGGCGGCTGTTGGGTCGGTGCGCAGTTGAAGTTCGCATTGCTGTTTCTGATGTCGTTGATAGAAAGCGTTTTGCGATGAGATGTGTCTGAAAGGAAGGGAGCATCTCGAGCGAATCCACAACCCATGGGGCTGTCTCCATCCATGCCTTTCTGTGCTTCTATGAAGCCCCTTATGGCATCTTCTAATCCTTATTTCAACTGACTCACAAGGCCTTTGAATTTCAATATCCTGCTCTTATGAAGTTTACACTAAAATCTCATAGGCATAGAAATCACAGCCACGTTGTTGAAAACGAAAGGGGTAGGAGAGGTGGACCTTTTTCAAGAACACAGGGTCTTACAAAATCCATCGTCTCAGCCCAGCCACATGGAGATGTTATCAAAAAATAGAGCAGCTAAATTTTTTATTCTGCTCTCAGCTTTTGCCTCCTTAAAATTACAAAAGAACACTACCAAAATAATAAATATAAGGACAAGGGCTAATGAATCACCTTCATGCGTGGTGATGAAGGTGCAATCGGCCTCGCGGAAACTGCCGTCCTTGCGGGAACCGCCTGATCCGGGCCCGATTGTTCTGCCTGAAATTAAATACGTTGAAGTCAGTAGGGGCAAAGTAGTGCCTTATGAATTTCCCCCCTTGACGGGTCTCGGTGCACGGCCCCGATACCGGACTGATGGCGACTAAAACTAACTGTTTGCTCCGCTCACCTTTGCAAGCCTTGCAGGATCGAGCGCAGTTCGACAGCATCCAGACGGCGTTCGTCTCGCACTCCTTGATCGCCGACCAGAAGTTGCAGAGTCGATGCCGGTCGACACAGGCCATCGTTCCTGAACAGGGCGACCTTCACCAGCCGAACAGTTTCACTACTGATGGCGGATGGCAGTCCTACCATTGCAGACGTCGCACGACACCGGACAGTGGTCCGCCATCCACTCCTTGTTCGTCTGACATTCGCCGATCGACGTCCAGAATTTGCACAGGTCATGACGGTCAGCACAGTTTTTGCTAAACACACGCAATGGAATAAGACTTTCCAGCACCGCCTTGAGCGGTCGGTCTGATCCGCAGAATTTTCTCTATTAAATTTAAATTTTAATATAATAGAATAACTTTAGTACAATATCTAAGTTGAAAATATAACTGACAACTGGTTAGAGGTGAGGGGAAATTTGAGTTAAAAATAGACTACCGAAATAGTCCCCTACGTATCAAAGGGATTATGAGCAAATCTTTCATGTCAACCGGGATGGGAAGAAACATCATGGGCGTGTTCTACTCCTACCTTACTAGGGCGTTCGTTCATTCGTCAAGGCCAAGGAAGCCTTGGACTGCTTAAAACTCAAAGTTGCCCTGGTGTATCCTGAAAGGTGACGCACGTAACGCAGTCGGGGACCGCTAAGAATCGAAATCGGTGAGTTCGTGCCAATTTACTGAGAAACAGATAACAAAATACGAATCTGCGGGGCTTTCGAGATAAACGACAAAGGATAAACGTCGGCATTAGTCAGTCCCACCAGGGATAGTCTACACATTCTTCTTCTATCGTGGAGGCGTGCTGAATGCATATTTAGCTTACACAATGAGTGGTGGTCAGCAGCTGGATGACTCAATGCTATACTCTTTCCTTACAAGTCTGATACCAACTCACTCTCCCAAGGGATGGAAGGCTTGTTTGGCCTGAGCGGGAAATCAGGACCAGTAGCCTTGAATTGGAGTGCACACGACAGCCGGCGCCTCCTCTGACTGCACCACAACGCATTCTTTCGAGTTGTCTCCTCAATATTCCGTAAAGAAAGAATGCGTGGCACACCCAAAGGTCGATCACGTCCGACCTTCGGCCTTTGTTCTAACAGTATAGCAGCCGTCGCAGATTTAGACCATAAAGTTGGAAAGCAGGAATTCAGACATCCCAGAGACGATAGTATTCGTGCCTGTTACTTCATGCAGAATTCCGCCATGCACTTGACATTTAGCGCTCAATAGAGGTGGGGTGTGAATATCAGTTCCCCTAAAGAATAACAGCTGTAAGAAATTATAAGTGATAAAGAAACTGAGCCTCTGCTTGGGTAACTAGTGAAAAACTCCGCAAGGTTCAATAAAGAAATAAAAATAATTAAAGAAAGAGAGAGGAACGCCCGATGATCCAGATTCTTTTAGTTTTTTTTTCAAAAAGAAACACTAAAATACGAACGAGTTCTAATTCTCGTGCCCAGAATTCCGCACAAACCTTTCTTTAGATGACGAAGATTCCGCTGAGTTTGACGGCTTCTCCACAGTTTCCGTCCGATCGGCGCTCTCTACTTCTTCGGCCGCTTTATCTTCGGACTTCTGTAACATCTCCGCTACTCAGGCGGACAGATACCTCAGTGGTCCTAGCAAGCCTACCGGTTGTTTCTCCTTATTGACGGTCTCTGTTTTGTCGTCTGCCGCCGGCTCTTCCGCTGACGGAGGGCCTCGTTCCACTGTTCCAGGTGCGCCTTCTGAAGTGGTGTTAATAAATATGTGTACTATTCCAGACTCCAAAAGTAATAGCAAGAGGTTACGATAGAGTTCCATATTAACCTGTCGTTTTCTGGCCTGAATTCTACTTATTACTGATCATTTTATGGGGGTGTCTCGGGGAACTGTAGGTATTTGCTCTATACCTCTATACCTGTTACATGCAGTGACCAGTCAAGAAGAGATGTCAGTTGCTTGTCCTTCCTAGGCACGTCTTCCACGAATTCATCAACGTTGGAAGCCTCAGATGGCTTCTGAACCGAGTCTAGCAGCCATTTACGCTTATGAAAAAAGCATCTGCTGCTAACTGCACCACACCTGCCACTCGCAAGTGTGGTGCAGTTCGCAGCAGGCTTGTAAATTTCGAAATTAGAAAGCAAAGTCCTCACAGTGACTTTCTTACTGAATAGTAAAAGATAAGAGGCAATCAGCCCCCGTTTAGGATACACCACGAGTTCTACTTCAACTGAATATTGTGGATA
This sequence comes from Heligmosomoides polygyrus bakeri, assembly GCA_947359475.1. Taxonomy (NCBI): domain Eukaryota; kingdom Metazoa; phylum Nematoda; class Chromadorea; order Rhabditida; family Heligmosomidae; genus Heligmosomoides; species Heligmosomoides polygyrus. Next base: position 32,989,776 of record OX375866.1, on the reverse strand, counting down.
CAATCTCAACGCGTTCCTGGCTTATATTATATAATAATTATGAGCTGCAGTGGACAAGCCAGTGCCTTACCCTTTCCAGACATTGATCCTGGAGGCATCGATCCTAGAGGGATGGAAGGCTTGGTTCGTCTAGGCGGGAAAAGAACTTCGATCTGGGTTTACACGACAGTCGGAGCCTCCTCCGACCGCGCTACCTGGCGCCTTCACTCAATAATAACTCGGCGTTTTCGCAGAAATAAACGGAGTGTTATGAAGCATTTTACCAATTTTCATGTAATGTCAATAATAGAACAAAAAAGAGCGGAAGACCACTTCTAGTGCTAAAATCATAGTAAACGAATCAAGGCCCAATCTACAAACCTGAACTGGAGGCCACATCGTTTGTGTCATCGTCTGCGGCTGCTGTCAATTGCAGCCCTGAAAGATAGCATGTTTAAGGTCATGAACCGGGATTAATCCATTGTGATGAAAAGACATCTAGGGGAAGCTTTCTAGGGGAGAGGCAGATCCCGGAGGCTTATCGTATGGGAACATCGCGCTTCTGGCAAAATCATTCGCTACCGCCAAAACATTTTTGCAGTGAATGACTCTCAAAAGTCAACTATTTTTGATTAAAGAAAGAGGGAAGGCTGAAGCGTCAACGCTGTAGTGAGAGCTCGTAAACGTTGTTCACAGCAGCTGGAATACAAATTCGGCGTAGTTCCTACAGACTGCTGCACATCTATCATTTGTTCTGTTGAGGAATACGCCGCGGATATGCCAGACAGTCGAAACACACAGAAGGAACACTCATCAAGATCGAAATGCAGCTCATTACTCCTTCAGGATGCAAAATCATACGAAAAGGGATATAACCGACTCGGCTGCAGACAAAATATGGTTGCCGTCTTAGTCAAGCCTGCTCGTGAGTGTGAGTCCGGAAGCAACTCCCATCTGCAGAAGATGCCGAAGGTGCGGTTGACTTTGCTGTGAACCGATATTTTAGTCCGCAGCATTTGCAACACGGAGACTCTGACGGCTGCGAATGATATCAGAAGAATACTGGCTACTTCTGCTCATCTCCTCACTGGAGTAAGTTGAAAACCATGCAGAGTCACTCTTCTAGATCCCTTAATGGCACCTGTCAAGTACGGCAGCACGAGGACGGCAGAACCGAAACATTATCATCGATGGAAATCGCTGAAATATGCATTCTGCTTCCTACATTCGCCATGCATGATTCTACTCGTGTCCTTCGGCCGTCTGAATTTTAGCGTCTGTCTTTTCAGAGACAGCACAGCACTCCTTTTGTGATTCCTATGACAACGTTCGAAAAGCAGCAGCCTGTCCCGAACACATACAGGGTGCGTAAAAAGTATTGACGCAGTAAATGGCGGTTGTGGAAATAGTATTGCGCAGTAAGTTTTAAAATATTCATTTCAGAAATATGGAAAATGATCTTGCAAACACAACAGAATAAGTCGTAATTGACATCGGCTCCTTTACTGTGAATACAGGAGCGAAAACGACGGAGAAATTCATGAGCACGCGCCGCTAGTACTCGCTTGGATTTCGTCCCGCGCTTTGAACAGGGTAGCCTTCTGCGACTGGTCACTTCCGTTGAAAATAACCCAGGCCTCATTCTCCAAAATCGCCTAAAAAGAGTAATCCAGCGGATTCATGTTTAAGCTGTGCTCGTCTGAGAAGCTGTCCACACCTGCGCGCGTTATCTGTTTGCCGTTATCGGACAGAGAGTGATAATTTTGGATTCGAACGTTATCGTGCTTGAACATCTTGTACTCATCATCTGTTATAACAGAGCCGTGGCTGACGTTTAGGTTGCTGACCTCTTTCCTCACCAACCGTTTCGAACAGCGCCAAATTCTCTTGTTAAGGAAGTATTCAGCTGTCTGGGTAACAGACAAAAAACGGCCACTTAACGGTGACGATCGGGTTTCTTCAGTTTTTTCGTGAGTGTTTTTTGAGCAGAATACAGACAACAAAAATAACACATAAAAACCTAGAAGGGTAGAAACAGAAAGCTGAAGCTGAAACAAAAAGTAGGTGCGTCAATACTTTTTACGCACCCTGTAGAGACATGGGTTCGTATAGGGAACTGGGCCCCTCCGCGCATTATAAACTTCAGGATATGGTCCATCTACCACACCTGTGCCAAAATTACCCACACTCTGGAGCTCCTTCCATTGCTCAGTCTGAACCCAACCAAAAGCACTCATTTTACGCTCAAGGGACCCTTTCTCTTTGAGTGACGAAACATGCGGAAACGTATAGAAAAATACGTGTTCAAAGGCACAACAAAAGGACAGGGTAGGGAGAGGAACGTCGGCGTTAGCTGGATTCATCAGCGACTTACAACAATTTAATAGAGAAAAGTCGGAGCCGAAATCAGCCGAAATCCCTGATAGCGCGGCTTATCAAGCGATATGGCGAGCGATAAGCCGCGTTATCTGAGATTCTCAGTGTGAATTCGCTGTTAAATTTATGTAAGCCGTTAATGAATCCGAGCCCTAGTCGGCGGGGGATAGCCCTAAGGTGGCAGTTGATGGTTATCCCCTGCCACACTCGCACATCCCTGTAATATCATGAAAGTCCTCGTACCATCGAGCAGCATCTGGGTCTCTTGTGAACAAATAAAGTGAGAAATGAGGAATAAACGCATGACCCCCCCCCCCGACTAGGACAGATCCCGTCAATTAAACCCGTTGCAGGATACTCAACACATTCCACTTCTACGAGGTATCGAAGCGGTAATTTGAAAGCGCGTTTGGACGTGAGTAGTCCATAGTCGAGTCAGCGATTTTTTTCCTACTTATGTTCACCACTTCCCAGACACATTCAGTTCCGAAGGCGTGGATTTATTGGTGAGCTTGGGCGCGAATCGAACCCGAAGTCGATTTGAAATGCGGGCCAGAACGGGCACATCCTGCGAACGCGCTGTGCACTCTGAACTCTCTCTAGGACCAATGCAAGAGGCCTCCTACTTCGTGCGTCTACCTTGTCATATAGCAAGCAACACTAGACAGGGCAAACGCAAGGAGCCTTCCTTGCACCCTTACTTCTTTACGTGGAAGAAGAAGAGCATGCAGAGAAGAAAAGTTTGAAAACACCTCACAGATGTAGAAGAACAGCTCTATTAATGTACTTTTCCAGTCTACGTAGAAGGTGAAGACAGTGAGATATTGGCCGAAACAGAAATCGCACATTCTTAGCCAACAGCTCATCAAACCGCCAACGCAGAATCCTGGCGGAGCAACTTCCCTATTTGCGCGCAAACAGTTAGAAAGGCGGAAGTCGCATTTGTTCCACTGACAGCTTTTTTACCAGTCTCGTCAGATGCCGGATTCATCAACACTAACCTGCGGGTATAAGAGGTAGATACCCACGATGGAGCATTCATCTCTATCCCTACCTTATCTCTACCCTTGCTACCCCGCATACCCGTGAGTTTAACTGTTGATGAGTCCGGCTCAGGTGAAATATGAAAGCAACCTCTTTCCCAGGCGCAAGTAGGCAGTCGCTTGCCAGAGAGGTGCTTTGCTTCGTTTCAGTCGCCAACTTTACCACCAGGAGCGCAGACGGAGAAGCCTCCTACCGTGTAAACCGCGATTTAAGACTCTCTGTTCAAGGCCCCAAAACTAAACATGCCGATCATCCCTCAGATGTTGGCGAATTTTCCATTATCCTTTATCCTCACACGTCTATTGAGCTTCAGCTCTTCTGCAGAATAAGCTATTTCGGGCATGAAAACTATCTATATCGTCCCCTCAACGCGAACTCCAACCAACCGTTAGAACCCCTTGTTGCGGCTGTATGAGAGCTGTCTCGCCGGTGTGTATCGGGCACTGATGTGGAACGACGAGTTGCCTAAACAGAGGAGACACGCCGAAGCGGCGTGTAAGCCAGCTGCTAAGGACTGGACAGCCGCCATGGAGTCCGAAGCGCGGCGCCGGGAAAAACAGACACGCTGTTCACTGCCCGTCTCGGAGAAAAAGCGCCTAACGTGTCTCACCGGCTATGAACACCCGACGAAGAAGCGATCTCGTTTCGGCTCGGCGGCTTACTCTCCACCCAGCCGCTTTGACCCCCAAAAAAGGGACAACGGAAGACGTCCCTATTGGAACGATCTCCCTGGTGTGGTTGGACTAACGAGGAACGGCGGAGAGCGACACAGAACGCCTCTGGTCGATGCGTATCGCTCGCCTGCACCATAAACTGCTGTGTACATATCCCAATTTCAAACTTTTCTGTGTTAAGTGCCTCGCAGCAGTCGAGGGGTCTCACGTGGAATTGCGTCGGAACCGGCCTCTCGTGCTTTCGTTTTCCAATCACTTTTGTTGCTAAGTAAACAGAGATCACAAGGACAGGGACCTATATTTAGGTAGTGCTACAAGACGAAGTTCCTGGCCCAGATGGCACGGTGAGCCATTGCCGCGAATCGCTATTAGTTTCGCGGTGCTTCTATAATAGGAAAGCGGCCCCGAATGCGTAGAAAGAACTGAAAGATGTGGGTAATCTACCACGCAGGTGTCAGAACTGGCCATAACCGGAAGTTCCCTTCTTTGCAGAATCCGTGCTCGGGAGCACAGAACCGAGACAAATCACGCATTCTACGCACTCAAGCACGTTTCGCTATAAGCACATCGCTTCTCACCCATTCTGAGCAAGCCTCCCATCACCAGAAGTTGCTTCACTTGCTGCGAGACTTGTCTAGGAACTGTTAAGCACTGACTTAACTATCGTTAGTTGAAGCAAGTCATTCGCCGGACATGCATTTAACAAGTCCTCAGGATGTTTTATCCAAGGGTTCATGTCGCGAACGTAGGCAGCATTGGGAGCATGGAGCGCTCCAACCAATCACAGTCAACCACGGCACCGACCGTCCACACGAAAGCTAATCGGAATAATCGGTACACGCCCTCTGCCAACGATAAGCCTGCTCAACATCTGCGAGCCTTTGACGACAAGTGCAGTACGCGACCTGTTCCAATAAAAGAGCGATTCATCCTAAATTTGTCTTTGAAACTGCTCGGTGCCCACTGACGCCGTCGAAATACACTGCGTAATTAACATGGCTTAGGATTAGAAGGAGATATGTGGGCAAATCGTTCAGCTCTTCTTTCTCTCTGAGGAATAACTGTCAGTCATTATCCAGAAGGGTCTGTCTGTTCGTTTCTTTTTCTTTCTTTCCGCTCATCTTCACAAAATCCTCGCAGACTGGCCGCAATCGCACTCTATAATCCATCCCAGGAAAGAGTAACTTCCGTTTTTTGGAATCTATTCTTGGATACCAATATAGAGTGTAAAAACAATGGTCTCAACGACGACCTCCCACCCCCCTCCCTGAGCTATATAAGAATGTTAAAATTCTCAGCCAGATGCACGTGAACCGCAAGCTGGCTTCTCTAACTTCATTCATAGGGATGATTTTCACGCAGCTTTCAATCAGGGAGAGCCAAAGACGATCCAGTCTGCCAGGCGCCACCCCACAAGAATAGAATATGTGTAGTACATACCTACATCCGAATACTAGGTAGCATCGACTCATTTATACCATTTTCAAGTACAAATAAACACCTTCTAAAGTAAGCTTGACGCTCGGGAAATCAAACTGATCATTTCCCTAACCAATACGAGAAAGAGCGAGGACCACATGCCGTTTTTAGAGAAGTTAAAATATTATAATTTTTCGTCCGAAGAAAAGTTGATAGACTTGCAAAAATTTTAATTCACCTGCCTCAAAAAGTGAACACTTTCTACAATTTTATAAAACGTTTGTTTTTAAGAAAAATAATGGTTTAATGCGTATTCAAAAAAACAAGAAAGCTGTAATTTTTGTGTCAAAACAAGAGATTGCGTCGTGTTCGTCCAGGTGCTTGATGACAATGTAAATGCTGATCACTATAACAGCGAAGTGAAGATATGTGTGCTTTCTCCATTTGTTTTTTGTTGTACAGTTGACAGGTATGTGCCTTAAAGCAAACAGAATTTTGCTGTCAATCAAGGAAAATCGTGCGGTCTAGAGAGGGTGTATGGGGAACATCTTCTACCGCTTGTATCGCACTATTTTCCTGAACCTTGAAACAAACCTTGAGTCATTAGAAATTCCGAACTGTGTGTTCACATTCTTGGGAGACGAATGGGTGAATTAGAGAATTCCATAGAAGGTTACAATAAACATTCTTATGATAAAAAATATTATAGCCCTCTTAGAAAGCGTCTGGTTTTATCTGAAAGACGCGCTGGCTTTGATCTGGAAGATGTTGAGTTTGATTTCAAAAGCGCCAAGGATTTTGGAAAGTTTCCAACTTGTCCTCAAAAGGTATACACATTAGGGCTTGTAGAGTGTTGTCGAAGCAAGTACAGACCGTCGTGTGCATGTATCTTCGCACTCAATCACATTCCTCCAGGGGCCGTATGCTCGTGTTCCCCCATTGGGGGAGACTCGGGGTAGACGAGCATACGGCCCCAGGATGTTCCATAGAAGCGGAATATTCAAGCTGACCCAAGATCAAAGCGGGGATTACCAAACGCAGTGTTGTCTGCTGCCGAGAATCGTCAACACCTCGAATTGAACAATGTGTGTTATTTTGTTCATTTGCACAGGGGTTCATGAAACAAATAAATAAATACGTAGCGCACCCCACAAGAAGAATTGACAAGCGGCCACTCTTATCTTTTATCCCCGCTTATCAACCAACAAGTTAAGGCACAAGTTGAAAAAAAATCCCAATGCACTTACGTAAATAGATGAAGGAAGAAATTTAAAAATAGACCAATATAGGTTCTTTTGGGGTGCGCAAGGTGCATTACTTCTACGGGATATCAAAAGGCGCATTCACTACATATTTCTGGTAAATAGTAGCGTGGACGTGTAGTCGGAGAAGGCGCCGACTGTTGCGTGCACCCCATACGTGGTTCTTAGTTCAGGTTTTCCACAGGCTAACCAAGCCTTCCAACATTCCGGAGTCGATAAATTAGTGCTAGATTCGTCTGGGAAGGATAAAGCACTAAATTTTTAATCGAATGGCTACCGCAAGTGTAGGGCAAATACGCATTCAAGTTGCCCCTACGACATCCCGTAGGGGTAACATGCGTGGCGCATCCCAAAAGTGGCTGATTAGCGCTGTTCTTTATCCTTTAGCCCTATTTCACGTACCTTCAGGACCATCACATGGGGCAACACAACCTTTTCAGGACAACTCCGGTAGCAGTTAGCCGGCAAGGAAAATATATAAGGTTTGGCTCGGTTGATCAGGCGCCAGCTGACTGATTCTCGCTCCGATTATGTCACAAGCTATAAAGTGAACAGCCACAACGCATTCGATTCAAAAATGCCCTTTCTCTGTGGATCCGTACTGGAATTCACACAGCTTGATTGAGCGATTCTTAGACGCACTTAGGAAACATTTAATGGCTGTGCAGTGCTTAAACATTCTAAGTCGAATTTGAGCTCCCTATGTCACCACCGCCGGATGCTCGCATTTGGACGCCTTCCCCCAACCACGGCCTTTAGGCTAACCCCTGCCCCAAGTCGTTCTATGTGCGCTCTACAAGTGAATGCTAGAAAGTGCGCTTCAACACTGATAGCTCATCTACACAAAGGAACAGTGCACAATGGCTACACCCTTACCGCAACCACTTGGTCACACCGACGAACGCAGGCCGCCTAACCACTTGCGCCACTTGGTAAGGCTGAGTAGGCCACAACCAGCACTGGTACATAGACGTTCGACTTTGCACATGTCGCAGCCCGTCCTGTAATCCAGTCAAGGTTTTCTATGTCCAGTGGGATTATTGAAGTTGCCAGCTCCTGCCGACTCGCTTTCAAGTGTCTGTTCGGGGCATATAACTACCAAGCATCGACATCGCTAAGAGAATGCGCAAGGAACTTCGTCAGCAAAGCATGATCCTGCTGTCTGCGCATTCATTCCGTCTCTTTGCTCCTTGAGGAGGTCTCAAGGGTCGATATGCGCTTAAAATCTTCAGCATTACATCGAGCTCCAGAATAAAAAAATTTCAAATTCCATTAGGCCACAGCGCGCTTTCGAGCAATTTGTCTATGTACATATTTCTCAGAGCGAAACGGAACCGGGTGGGAGGCTATGATAATTCATGCCTCAGCAACGAAAGCAGTACGGATTAGGCATTAATGGTTATAAATTCAACGTCATTTATATGCAGTTCTCCGGGGTAATTTCCATATGTAGCTTTTTGTAATATTATGTTGGTACAAAAATAACGTCAGATCTAAGCCGCCATATTACATTCTCGATCTTGAAAGGGGCAACGCAGTTGCCGTAGGGACCGACTTTGCAGGCACCCAGAGTCAAGGACTACGGTTCGGATCCCTTACTGGTCATCCAAGCACTCATCACTATTAGGGATGAGCGGATTAACCGTTATCCTTTACCCATTATCCGGTTTCCGGTGAGTTTCGGCCTATTCGTTTTGTTGATCGTTATCCGGAGATTTTTCGCTGGATAGCGAACAACAAAATGTGGCAAGCTTGTGATTACTTAGTTAAATATAAGGAAATTTTTAAAAGTCGTCTTTTTCCCCTGGCAGACGAGATACCCTTGCAGTGCTAGGTCGGTGCCTTCTCAGAGTTCTCAACGCTATAATTAGACTAAACCATCTAATTGCTCATAGCGCTATTTAAAATGCTGAACACTGCCTTGCTCATTTCTATTTGTTCAGTTTTTACCAAAATTCCTTCTAGCATAATGCACGATCGTTTTAAGGATGTGCCAGATACTCCGCATTTAAACGACCTTTTGGCGCTCTTTGAAACTATGTTTGGCACTAGCAGCAATTTACATTTCACCCTTTCCACAGCAACAGAGAGCTTGATTCGATCTGAGCGATAATTAGTGTTACATTTAGTTGGAGAGTAAACAAAAAGGGACTCTTTTTGACGATTGCCCCACCCAAGCCCAGAAATTCCCGTGGGATCTATCCACAGTGACTTCATTAGAGCTGAAAAACATGAATAAAGGATATAAGACGACGGTGGTGCCAGATGCGACACGCATTCTACTCTTACGTGATATGCTGGAGACACTTTGAATGCGTATTCGGCCAGAACAATCACTTGCGGTGGTCAGCCAATGGACAATTCAGTGCATTATCCTGCCCGGACAAGCCTGATACCAATACATCGAGCCCGAAAGGATGGAAGGCTTGGTTGACCTGGAGGGCAAATCCGAACCAAGAACATTGAGTCGGAGAGCATGCGACAGGCGGCACTTTCGACTACACTATCACGTGTCTTGAAGAAAAAGCACCAATAGGAATGTTAAAAGTGGCTTATTTTACAGGTGACATGAACAGTGTTACAATTACCGATCTACCGTTGGAAAAGAATGGTTTAAAAGTAGTTTTAGTTTTTGTTGTTTGTTCGTTATCCGTTTTTCCGTTATCCGGCCATTTTTGGGCAAAATTAACCGTTATCCATTATCCGGGCTACAAAATTTTATTATCCGCTCATCCCTGATCACTGTCACTACGGCGTCGATGAGTTGCTACCAGACTTGATCTGTCTTCCTCGGAGGGGGTATCGCCAACAAATGGAAACAGACGAAAACAGTGTGGAACTTACCAGGTGGGAAATCGCAAAGAAAGGATTTGCAATTTCTGCTAGTTTACGGCACTCTCTTTGGAAACTGGTCTACTTTCAGTTGTTGTCAATGAGTGAGAGTGGACTGCCCCCCCCCACCAGGATAGATCGCCAGACCTCCCATATAGAAGTGAAACGCTGACTCCTCGGCTGGCAGCAGTAAGTTTTTATGCGTGGCGCATCCTACAGAGTGATTTAATAACGCCGATCTATATCACCTGCCCCCAATCATTGGACTACATGAACAAAAGAGAGCCCGTTGGTCCTAACAAACAACGGAGCCCATCAATCTCCTGCTCCACGATTACCACTATCTAAAACTAACATACCATATTCAACGTAAGTATTACAAGAATGCGCGACGCAGTTAGCATCATGCATCCTTTTCCGCAGGAATCCTGGATCAATTTTAGGTTCATCTCACACCGACTTCTAACAAGCATTCTATATTCCGCATACGTGGTGCCAGAATACCCTCGAGTGCATGAAGCTTCAATTCGGATGCCCTTGTTTTTCAACGTACGGGCAGAATACCTTTTCAAGTTGCCTTCAGGATTGCACGAAGGAGAAGAATGCGTGGGGCATCGCGAAAGGGCAAAAGGAGAAATCCAACTCCTTTTCCTTTTCATCCTTGTGATCATCCAACACCAATCAACTGCATTTCGGCGCTTCTTAGAAGTGTTACTCCAAGAGTGGAGGGTATTTGTGACCACCTATCAAAGAAGCTAAGAAGTGGATAATGGAGAACATCTCCTTCAAGCATTTGTCCTTCAAAGACAAGAAAAAGGGTTTGGCTAGCTGCTGTCTGCACTAGTACTTCATTTCTGAGTGTGTTCAATCTAGGAGGCATACGGCGCATGTCGTCAGAGATGGACAGTTCTCCCACATCACCAAGTGGTCAAGGCAAGTCACTGTAAGGACTAATTTGTATTGAAACCCTCTACTATATTAGACAGAGCGGAATGCATGGCTCGTCCCAAAGCGGGTCGATCAGCGCCAAAATTGGCGTTTTCATTTTTTTGCTAGATGTTCGAGTACTCTGATAACAACCGTGCAGGCAACTTCATTGTACATAAATTCTTGCATCGGTTAGTTCTTTTTTGCTCACTCGTGCTCCAAAGCGAGAGACGTCATAACAAATCGGTTATTAGAGTGGATGAATAAATGGTTTCAGGTTCGATTTCCGAAGGGAGGGGAACAAACTCTCAACACTGTGGCAATGGTGCCAATGATTGCGTAATCCGGTGTAGGTTAACAGCCAGAATCCCAGAAGACCTGATACGCGTCTGTGACTACATAAAACTAAGCGCGTACTAGGAGATAACAGAACCACATAATGTTAGGTGCCAACCCAAGGTACAAAGAGCGTTTGGAAGAACTTCCTGCGACTTCTCCTTTCCGGCTGCTAAAATGCAGCCTCGAGAATCATCACGCAGCAGTGCTCTGAGCATTCGGAAACTGCGGTTGCGCCTAGAGCTTGGAATGGTCGAACAAGCGGTGGCGGGTTTGAGACATGCGAGGCGCATCCCGCACGCTCTCAGATCGACAGACCACGATAATCCAAGTCGAGCGGAACGGACGAATCGAACGAAGCGAGAACGACCATGACGAAGGAGCGCCCTCGCTCGAGATTTCATTGTGTTGACCACCGTCGCCGGCTGACCGAGAGAGAAGGAAGAATCTTCTGCCTCTGTCGTCGTCGACCGGTCCGTCACTTCTCCAAATGCCGGTGTGACTGCTCTCATCTGGGTGGTGTGCGAACCTTCTGGGAAAAGCGACTCCAAGCGACAGAAAAAGGCTCGGAAAGGGCTATGGCATGCGAGGCTTCGGGAAGGGGTAACGAGGTCCGGAAAGCGAAGTTGCGGCAGCCGAAGAGAGTGTAGAAGGTGGAAGCGAAGTGGCTTACCTGCTAACAGAGCGATGATGAATATGTGGTATTTCATGAGGTGTCGGAGGAGACGCAATGCGAGAAGCCGTCGGAGCTGCGTCATCCCGCCCCCGGCTGGTCGCGCGGCCAGACGGGGCGATGGAGCGCGGCGCCCTGCGCGACGCAGACCCCTGCGGCCAATCAGTGAGTGCGGCAGATCGAGAGGGCATCGAAGTCGGCGAATAGCGGCTGGAACGGGTAGATCACTGCTTACGCAACCGTCCCCCCGAGAAGGGCGCGAAGGCGTCGCCGAACCGCTCCCGGCTACGGTAATCAGTCAAGCGGAGACGGATCGGGAGGTGACGTGCGGCGCGGCTCCCGTCCGCTGCCACGGGCAAAAGCGGCGGCCACGGATACGGTCGGCGGCAGCGGCGCTCCACCGCGCATGCAGCTGCCGTCGTCGTAGTCTTCGCCGAAACAAAGTGGTGACGAAGGTGGTGGTGGCATGACGGCTGTGCTTCCGACAGTCACGACGAGAACGTGCCGCCACTGTACGACATCATAGTACAACGGGCAAAGCGCCGTCTAGGGCTAATCTGTGCTTCAGCCAGGGCTCAAACGGGGCTACTCAGCCGGAGCGAGTCGTATTGTAGCGAGACGATGGTTCGGGACTTGGGGATCTTCCGTGCACTGCAGATCCAAGTTCTTGGTTCCACACCAACGAGGTCGAAGCCAAGTATCCCTCCATTGTTGTAGAATCACTAACAGAATTGTAGAGGATAGGAAGGATAACACACGGGCATTCAAATTGTCCGCTATGTCTCCAGAAGCAGAATGCACGGCGCTCCGGGCCCCTGCACTCCGACTTGTTCATGGTTCGAATATCCCTTGCAGCAAACCAAGCCTCCCATCCCTCTGAGGTGAGTGAATTGGTACATATCAGACTCGTCTGGGAAGCATAAATCCTTACTTTTTCATCTTCTTGTACCGCAATTCATTGTGTAGGTCGAATACGCCTTCCACGACATCCAGTAGAAGTAGAATGCATGGCGCATTCCGCAAAGAATTGCCTGAGGTGGAGGCTTAACCTTTTTATACACTACCTTCTCCCAACTGCAAGACAAGGACATCTAAATCTAGGGTTATAGGAAGGAATTGATTGTTCTCAAAAATTCTCGTCAACAGCAGCTCTAGGCGACTTTGAAAAAGCAACGAATCGAACTCCACTATTTGGACTTGGTGAAGAGCAGGTTGGAACTTCGACTTGGAACTGGTCTTCTTCGGCGTTGCGCAATATTGATAGGAAGCATTTCAGTTTGGGAAAACTGAGAAATGACAGCCGATCGCTCCATGGTGTCGATTCCAAAGGCGATCCACCCGTGCTGCTGCCTAGCTGATCTCTCGTTTTCGAGTGCTAAGCAAATGGCCGACACCCAAAACCTCGAAGAAAGCGCGCTATGACTGCTTAGGCCGTTGAGCAATGCTTTGTGAATTTCGTTGCAATTGCCGCTACACCTCTCTAACGATTCTGCATTGTTAAGATCAGAAAACAAGGTGACTCACTGACGCTTGACTTGTCGCTAAACATTCTCGTCAAGCGAGGTTTACACTTATCACTTGAAGTGCTTTATTACCACCTTAGTTTCTATCCTTTTAGAAAGTAAGAACTAATGGGATTGTCTATGTAGTGATCACCAACGGCTGGCATGGATTTCGGTTCGCGCACAGACAGATAAGTCTTCCACCTCTCCGGTGTCGGTGGATTTATTTATTTATTTATTTGTACATAAATGCGTGCACAATTCTATATAATTCTTCAATTCTATTCTATTCTATTCTCAAGAAAATCCCTGGACACAGCACGATTAGTTACATAGTGAAAAAAGAAAAACCGCAGCAAAGCTCAACAGCGTTATGTATTAATGACAGGTGAGGGGAAAATGCTGAAAAACAAGGAGAAGTGAAATATTTTGATACATGGCAAACAAAAAATTAGGGACTGTGGGGCTGATTAGTGGGACTGCTGAGAAGAGCAGTGGCCCGCAGAACCCTGCAAGACGCAATCGAAGACGGCTCCGGATACCAACTTACTAAGTCCGGCAACTCCATCACTCCATCAACACCCTCGCAACGTCTGTTATGGGAAGAAGAAGAGGTACCAGACTTGTCTGTGAAGGATAAGGTAGTGATATTTTCATCAGCTAGCCATTGCAGACCACTGCGTAGTCCAGATTCGCCTTCATGATAAAGGTAACATCATAGGTCTCATCGTGAATTGGACAACGCATTCTTCTTCTGCGGGGTATCTTGGAGGCAATTTGAATTCGATTTGAACAAGCTGTTAACAATCGACGAACAAGTAGTGATGTACCTATCGTAAGAGATGTGACAGCAATTCACCGACCCCGGAGAGAAGGAAGGCGTCAAACTCTGGAATCGATTCGAAGTGCACGTTAGAGCCGACCCCTTCTCCCACTGCGCCAAATGTCACACATCACCACAATTTCGCATAGAAAAAGAATTCGTGGTACGTCCTCTGGTTCATTGCAGGATTATGATCTCTACTTTGACTGATACCCCGGCGATATTAACTAGGTTTCGAAAAAACGAGCAGCAAGCAGTGCAGGAGGATTTATTTAAACCTACGATCCCTGGTGGGGCAAATGTGGCTGCGATTTTTAGATCATTTTTAAAAATTTATAAACATTTCCAGATGTGAAAATAGCTATAGCCGGAGTCTCAAAATATGTATGTGCACTGTTTGAATGGTCATAAAATTGCTGCAGCAAAAGGTAATTTTTTTCAAGATTGAGGAGCAGAAACATGGATGTGATGTTGAGATCGCGCAATACAATCTTCCAAGGCTGTCGACGTTTGCTCGTATGGGTGCCATTTTTTGAGCTTTCCATTGAGAATTGCGTGGGCCTTTCCTTTGGCTTTTACGTACCTCTAGCATTACCGGGAGCCCACAATTTCGATTGTCGCTGAAGAACAGCTTTCGATCAGAACTGGCGGTTTGAATTCAATCGAAGAATTGAATAGCCGCGCTACGCCTCATTCAGGAGTGAGCTTCTATACTGTGACATGCGTAAACGTCTTCTGACGATGGGCGCTCGTCAGTTCCGCCACTGTTGACTAAGTAATCACCACTCGTGTATTTTGAGCAGACTTGAGCAAACGAAAAAGAAAGCCAACCTGAAGGCAGAGCAAGGCTAATCTAAAATACCCATCTCATCCATTATTGAAAAAATCCAAGCAAAATGCATTTATGCAAGCCACCAAGTAGTCCACCAATATTAACGCAAAAACTAAAGGATCAGACAAAACCTCTATTGGACTCCCTGCATTTGCTTTTCTTCACCAAAACATGCCGTCACTTCACCTCCGTGTGTATCATTCATCTGTTCCATATTCGACTTCTAAACTATTTGGTATGGCGGTACATTCCGAAGACTGCGAATCTTCGAACATTTCGGAGTTATCGGAGTTAAGGATTATCGGAGTTCGAATGAGAGGTCGAATTCGAATATTCGACCTCTCATTCGAACTCCGGTAAGTCGTTTGGGCATAACAGCAGTGCTCATGTATCCAATGGATCACGATAAGGAGCCCTGGTTTGCGTTTCAAATGGATTAAGTGCATCCAACTCCTTAACAAAGGGATAAGGGTCAGTGTTAGCAATTACTTTCCTTCATGCGCAGAGGCCAGCCGATTGACAAGCCAGTGTTTTACGCCCACCAAACAAACTTGATACCAAGTCACGAAGCCTACAAGAGGAGACGGAAAGCTT
>OX375866.1:32855370-32974303 GCA_947359475.1 Heligmosomoides polygyrus bakeri | reverse complement strand
CTTAGACAGCCTGGGACTCGAGCCAATAATCTCGATTCGAGGTGCGTGCGGCAGCCAGCGCTTTCGCCGACTGCGCTACCACGCTTCCTCAAAGTATACGACATTAATCATTCTGTTGGTGAGCAAGCTGTTCGTGTGCAACGAATTCCCTAAAATATATGCGTCATCCCTTTCCTCCTGCCAGTTCCACCTCGGTCTCGATCGTACCGTTTAGGATGCTAATTTTAAGCCTATGAACAAAGGACATGCCTCCTTTGTCCTTAGGATTATTATGCGAAACAACAACCAAAGAGTAGAACAGGAACAGCTATAGGCATTGAGTCCATCGCTTTTTGCTGTTAATGTTGGTTGCCATGACGAAGTTGCTTCTGGAAGGAAATGTGGAGAGACGGCAAAGTCGTGCTGCCCTTGCGACTTTTAAGCTTGTTCCCGAACTCGAGTTTTTGCATGTCTAAGGCTCTCAACATTATTCCTTTCAGATCGAAACTATTGTCAGAACTCTTTAATTTTTGAACAATTACTCCAGAGCAGAAATCAGGGGGAGCAGGTCCAATGGTATTCAAGATCAGGCTATAAGATTTAAGCTCTTTCATTAGAAGTTGGCACTGCACTTAGCGCGATGCCCCTAAGGTGTACGGGAGGTTCGCTTAAGTGGTTCAGCAGCTTCTCCAGGTTCTTTTCTGGCAGCATCCATCCGAGCGAGATCAGGGAGTGCCTCGATTGTGGGCGACGCCCATGCAGATGCGCCAGCAGCGACTGGATCTCAGCCAACTCTGGAGATGAGTGCGGGAGACAATTCATGGCCGCTACGACGACCGGCGATCGGGACGCGGAATCACGAGCAAACCTCTGGAAACTTCCAGAACTAATCGAATTAAGGCCCGAGATTTTCGATTTCGCGATAAGACATCGTGTTGATTTCAACCTGACACACTGTACACAGAGTTGACCATCGCGTCTGTCTCTCATGATGTAGGCAATCAGCGAATTTCTCGCAGCTGTCTTTGGACAGGCCTTAGCTCCGGACAGCTTCTTCTCCCTGCGAGCCCCTCTGTGACCTTTCCACCGCTAACAGTGAGGGCTATGAGATGAGCATTCTCCCGCTTCCGTTGAAAACCGGCGACGACTGAAACCGAAAGTCCGCTCGTTGCGGGTCAGATGTTTCGCATCGTTCCTTCGAAATGGCTTTTCGACGATTCGCAGACTGGGACGAAACTGCAACCTACCACTTAGGGTTCCATCGACTATTCATTCCGTTTAGAATATTGGAGAAGCTGGTATGGTATGTGCTGGAAGATTGTCTTTTGGAGTGTTGGAAAAACTGGATCTTCGTGGAACAGACAAGCCTATTGAAAAGGAAATTTGTCCGAATTAAGTTGAACAAAAGCGAAAAGCAAAAAATTGAAATTGAAAATTCTCCTAGAAAACAGAATAGCGTTTTCGTCAGAAAATAGAAAATAGAAAATTTCGAAATTATCATATGACCTAATTATGTTGCCCAAGCATCCATTTCTGCAGTAGCAAATGCTTTTGAATGACTCGAGATGTAGTAACGGACCATGTTTTAACTTGCAAGCGTTTATAAAAATTTCTGGTCCACACCAAATTTAGTGCAATCAGTAAATTGTAAATCTTGACTGATAGATCCTTGGAATCTTCACATTTGAAGCGACATTACTCATCGGCTGCGTTTCACAGCTGATGCCCTAACAATTACATCAATAATACTACGACCGTTTCGGTGAAGAATAAATGCTTTAGTTTTTTAAAGGTTGGGGCTACAAAGGAGAGGTACAAAGATGCGGTTTATAAATGACGAGTTTACACAGTCCAAAAGGTAAGTGTAATCACAAAACGATGAATCGGTAGATTAATGGTCCAATAGTAAGAAACTGACCTGTTAGAGTATCAAACACGATAAATGCTCATTGGCTATGTTTCACCTCCATTGCTTGAGTCTTGCAACACACTCTAAAGCTGTGCAGAGATTCTTTGATTAGCTGCGCCGGAACCTATTATAATATATTCCTAGTTCGTCTCATTCTTTGGTAAGGCCTTATTTTGTAAGTGGCTCAGTTTCCGCGTAGCTGAAGGTTTTCAGCTCAACTTATCAATGCTCTTTACAGCACATAGATACTCCTTAGCAGATCAAAGGTGTTGTGTACTGGCTTGACATTTCACAAAACAACACGAGATTGTGACTGAAGCGCTGTCAGCCCACCAATTTTTAGGTGAAAGTCGAATGCGCAGACGCTGGACAGGGTGGCCCATAAGTCCTGCAACAAAAACTTAGGCGCATAAAAACGCTATGAATGCACCAAATTTGGTGCAACTTTAAAAAATGTTTGCCCATGGTGGAGCGATATTATTAATAAGGAGCCACTCCTGGTTTGATAAGAGCTTTCAGATCGTGTGGATTGCTTTGCAGCTCGCGTCGCAGCAGCTCTTACGAAGCTTTATTTCTTATTCGTTCCAAAGAAGATGTTGAACAATAACTTTCGACTTTTCTGGGCTGGCTCAGTTTGAGAAATTTTTCATCAAATGAGGCAGAGAGAGACTGAATATCGAGTCTGAGCGACGCGCTCCATTTGCGCTTACAAATTTTTCTTTCCACTCTCTTCTACTCATAGCTGAGTCTTTGCTTTACCTGCGTTCTTGTAGAGCTCTCCTTGTAGTTTTCTATAAATACATACTGCTTAATAATAGGGTACGCACATGGCTGAATATGGCATTTGTTCCGGCTGGTTGCTGCAACGTGTATGATCAGCAAATTAATAGCGTTCTTCTGTTGTAGTTCAGATTTGTTCATTTGGTGTTCACTATTGAGAAGCCTATAAACTGCCATACACAATACCATCACACATTATGTTCAACAACCAATCTTCCGAAATTTAGTCACATCGGAATGACAGCGCTCCACCACGGAGCCAGAGAAGAATTTTCGGTAGTTTTACATGAGAGCGCATTACTTTCTAATAAGAGTAGCTACAACCACGATACTTTTCTGGAGTATAGAACTAAGCATGCGCTACATAACGGTTGGTATGTAGTTCTCTGCAATTGCAAAATGACTGCCAATAAGGTCGACTAATTTTGATGCAGGACTTATGGGCCACCCTGTATAGGAATGAGGATCAAACCTCGTCGTGCTCACCTAATCGACTTCTCTGTTCTGCCTGCGCCAAGGTATGTCTCAGAGACCTGGGCTTTGCAAAAGCAAGATGAAGACGCGATCAGCGTCGCGCAGCGTGGAATCGAGAGGACGACGCTGTGTAACAGTGACACGACTCACGCAAGTGAGAGAAAGCCTCCGGAGTTCCGAGCTTTGTCGCCGTTCGAAGATCAGGGACGTCGTCGCATAGACCAAGTCGTCGAAAATAAGGTGGGCCGGCCTCGTAATGCGCCTCGCAATCACCCGCTGAACGAAAACCGTTACCGACTGAATTCCGCGGGTTGTCAAGAGAACACCAGGACGCCCACCAACGCGTTGGTCGGTCTTCTTCGTAAGAGCCCTGAACGAATGATATAATATGATGCTCTTCGTGCCCGTCAGGCCTGAAGGATCCAATTTAGCACTCTGGCACGCGATAGGGACCAATGGAGACGCTGCTGGCGCCCGCTCGACCAGCTCGACGAGCAATGGGACCACAGATGATACAGGTGATACATGAAAAATTTTATGTATCACTACTGTTGGAGCAGTCGCAATATACGCCTCAGCGAAATCAATGGTAACTAAAACTTTTCTGACTCTTACTAATTTTTGGCAACCAAAAACTGAGCAACATTCAAAATTAAAAAAGCAGCTTCGTCAAAGGCTCTGCAGAAAGCGATCATTGGGGATGACCAGCCAGCAATTTTCAATTTTAGAACCGGAGGTGGGGAATAATTCTACCCATAGTAACTCTATGACAAGTTATTAGTTAGTAGATAATTAAATGTTCCTCAAAATACTAGTTTCGTAGCCATTATATAAAGTTATTAGTATTTATTTATTTATTTATTAGTAATACATAATATGTATATTAATATGTAATATTATTTATTTGTAAGTAATCGTAGCTGGTTCAGACTACTGTTAAAATCAAAAAGAATACTGAGCCAAATTATGAAGGTCGCAAAATGTCCTATGAAGGAAAGTCAGCAGCACTTACACAATCATTCAAACAAACAAAGCGGCATAGTTCATGAGTGTATGGCGCAATTTTTACACGCGCACATATAAGAACGCCACACGCTTACAATTTAAAATACTCTAAAACACTGGAATGGATCTCGTAATTTTATGATACTTTTTGCATCCTTTTTATTGGATTCCCAGGAAATAATTTTGTTCGCAGCTCCATTTTCTATTTCTGGCCGATTTTTGGCTATTTGCCCAAAAAGCAGAAAGCAGAAATTCCGTTTATCCCAGATGGTGATCTTCTCAATCTAACCGAGTTATAGACACTTGATCTCTTTTGCTGCAGTCAAGGGCTTTGGAATAAGAAATATCCAGGTCCAAAAGAGTTGGGCTCTGTTGCTTCTATTGCAAACATGAGAATGATCTCCGCCTGTGGAAAGTCTTCTGCACATTTTTTCTCAAAGGACTGTCATATTGAAATTACAGAGTTTTGATGTTTTTTATCGGCGCTAGTGGGGTTTTTTTGGAGAGCATTATAATTTCCTTTCTTAGATCCATGTTTGTGAATCTGCAACAATTTCCTTTTGCTAACAAGAAACAGAAAGGAATTGTACGAATTCGAGCAGTTTGGCAGGAGTTTTTTCACCCAATGAGATGCATTCACTCTACCAGTAACCGCTTTTTGCCTTGAAATTGTGGCACATTCGACAGGTTTCATCAGCGAGGCTGCTCAGTCGGAAATCTTTTCGCCATCCTCAATCGGCAAGCAAAGGCAAACCAGCTGCTGTTCCTTGACATTTCATCCTATCTATACCGCACTTCTTCTAACGATAAGCGACTCGCGCACCGTGTCGCTGGCGCGGCTAATGCAATAGTAAAAAATAATGGATGGAAGCGCAAACAGATCCTTCGTAAGCCTTTTGGTTAGATTTTTGAAACGAAAAATAGAACTAGGGTAAGGAAGTAGAACGTGTGACATGATATGATACTAATGATAAGTGATATGACAAAAATGGTATGACAGCATGATATTGCCTTTTTACTGTTTTTTTTGCATCGTACGCGCATACATGCTGAAAAATAAAATAAAACAAACGTGGCGATGCACCATCGCTCTATTATCTTTTCATAAGCACTCCCGAACGTATCCGTAGGATCCTCCAAAAATGTTATTGTAGAACAGTCACAGGATATTCATCCTCACGGTTCCACCTTGCGGAGAATTTTTTTATTGAACTTATGTTGAGCTTGCGATGTTCCCTCGTATAATATGTTGAGATTCTTACTTGGCTGATAGAGTAAATGGTGATGATGTAAATTTTTAGATGATTAAGGAATAAAGGATGGTGTGCATTAATCCGTTCATGGGATACGCCGCGCATTCTGTTTCTCTGAAATGTCGTGAAGGCAACCTAAATGCGTGATTAGCATGCATAATGAATTGCGGTGGCTAGCCGAGGGGATAGTTAGTGCTTTATCCCTTCCGCAAACCTTTGACACCAATTCGCCGACCCCGTATGAATTGAAGGCTCGATTAGCTTGGGTGGGAAATCTGAGCTAGGAATCTGTAGTTGGGTGCACGCGACAGCCGGCTCATTCTCCGACTGCGCTACTACGAGCCCACATGAAGTTTTACTTGCTTTTAGCCGGCGCAAAAATCAGCGGAACTGTTGCTTAAGGCGAATTTCCAAGGAAAACGAACGCAAAATCTTGTTCGTTTTCAGTTTCAGGGCTTATGTATGAGATGTCGATGACTAAGGGCAGTTTAGCTATATCTTCGAAGTGGTGCTTCCTGGATGTATCCTATCGCCAATCTTGCTCTTATTGTATTCCGGTAGCTCCGATATTGTGAAAGTTTGACCTTAGGTTTTCGCCATTTTCGTAACTTCGTACTAACCGATTAAATTAGTGTAAAAACTGTTACACTTCAGGTGCCTCCGACGAAAAAAAAACCCCTACCAGAAGTTTTATAGTTGTGAACATTCAGCAACAACAGCTAGAGCTCATGAGCTTTTGGAATTCATTTTCGGCACCCTCTAGTACATGGTGGGATATCCACGCTGAAAGCGCTCCAAGGCATCGGAAAACAACCGTGAAAGCGACATCGTCGATGATCAAGCGGTGTAAAGTCTAGTTTTCTGCTCCAAATCCTACAGTTTCGAACGGATGAATTCAACGACGTGCTATCTGAGTTGCCGCATGGATGAATAAGAGCCCACTCAATCCAACTGCGAAGAATGATATCGATCTTTGAAAAGTGACCGAAACAGCTTCACAAGACACATACGAGGAGATGTTTTTCAGCGGACTATTGTTTGAATCGCAACTGTCTCAAATGTTTGAGCCTTTTGGTCTTCCTTTAACGATAAATGGATGGAAAGCGACGATATTAGTAAGGTATACAATGTTTGTTTATAAGCCAATCCAATAAGTTTCTTTGGTGGTGAGCCGCTGACAAAGACCGGAATGGCGGATGGTCAAACTTCGGGTTTCAGTTGCTAAGTCACTTATTAGTTCAGACTTCTTAACTTTTGGTTTTTAAGGAGATCAACTTGTTGTTGCACAAATGCGAGCATCAGGTTGTCCAAGCGTGTACAAGGTCTAATACATGTTGAGCGCCGAGGAGTGCTTGGTGATGTGCTCCTGTTGATATACCGTTTGTAATAACTGTAGCCACGTATTTGCTGCAAATGTTTTGCGGTTTCCCTTGTTACATAATGTTTATGCTAGATTTTGGTCCGAGCCTTGAAATACACCAGTTTCGCCTCGAATTGGATACTTTTCAAATGAAATTGGGCATTAGGCAATTTTATGCTAACTTAAGACTTTTAAAATTAAAGCGAACTCTTCTAAATCAAAATGAGTTTTTACATTAAACTGGAGATTTTACAAATAGGTGATAGTAATTTTGTGTTTAAAAAAATTTTGGAGAAATTTAGTAGCTTGCTATAAAGAGCAGGAAATTGGTCATTTTCTAATGCCAAAAAGAGATTGTGCCATTCCCTCGTGCAAGACGTCGCGATTTTTATTCGATTGATAGCAGAGCTTCTGTTCTCGCGTTAACGACATGACGAAAATAAATAAGAACACACATATTCTCGCTTTAAAGGTTCAAGTAAGTGGCATTTACACTATCAACAAAATAAAAATTGCAGCGAACCTTTTTAGTGCACGACGCTATCTAATTTTTTAATGCGCTAGATGCCTGCTTCTTTGCTGTGCTTCAGTACAAATTTTAAGCGGTTATTTTTTCCGAAAAATAAAAATTTTATAAAATTAATACACTTTTTATTGAGGCAGGTAAACTGAAACATTTCAATGAAGGTTAAACCAATTTTTCCTTCAACAAAAAATCATTCTAACCATCTTTTTGACTCTGCAGTTTGACCTCTTGAAGGCCGTTTCGATTTGGAAGAGTTCGCTTTGGTTTCAAAACCCTTAAAGCTAGCCAGAGAGGTGTTCCATTTGAATTGAAAAGTGTCGACATGAAAGTGGTATAAATCCCACCATAAGTGAGTAAACGGTTTCTCACTCAAGGTCATTTCGCCATGGTCGAAGGTATTAGCGATCCCGTGGTACTAACATCAAAGCTGTCTGCTGAACTCATGAACTGAAATTCCGTCGAAATTGTTGGACCTCTTGATTTCAGCCTCATGAAGGAGCAGTAAATTTACACCTTCGTTGACTGAGCAGAAGTTGGTCGTGAGAATGCTACCCTTTTTGCTTAAAACCACTGTCTGTTATTCATTTGTTATCACCTTCATTCTTTGGGAATTTTTGTAACGCCAATTTTCGTTGCTCTTTCGTTTCTTTTGTTAGTCATTTGTTTTTCTTCGATTGCAATGGCACGAACAAAAAAGAATTGATGAAAATGACAAGAGATTGCAGGCGTAACGTGAGAAAAATCAAAGGCGATGAGTGCAGTCCTCCCCTCTTTCAGCCAATATGGACGTCTGGCACCTAAGCGACTTCAGCCGTGCCACATCAGCTCGAATTGTTCTCGGCGCCCCGCTCCCCGAGAATGACCCGAGAAGCGGAGTGTGCGTAATCGGCAGCGCTGATCCCGCTCTCAGTGATCAGGTCGGGTCGGCGAGGGCGCCGCCGCAGGGCACATTCCTTTGGAAGGTCACCGCGACTGACGTCGGCAAATTGCGCGACGCCGCACCCGTCCCGAATCGGATAAGAACACGATTTGGAGCTTCTCGCTGCAGCGCAGAGTTGAAAGTTCCAACGGGGCGACGGCGCTTCGTCGAAACGCTCGCCGAAGGGTCGACTAAGGGATCAGTGATTGCGTTTCACGTCCACAGATCGATGTTCTGACTCGTTCGTTGGATCACACAAAGAAATGTCACGTCGCCTTGTCTCGCAAGTTCAGACAGATAGCTGCACCTTCATCAACACACGCTCGACTTCCAAAAATGGAGTTTTTCAGCAATTTGGGCGGTATAAAATCGAAGAATAATGAGTTTCCTTACAGAACTGGTCTCCTCTGGAGCTCCTAGTATGTGTACTAGAGAAGGGCTTCTAACAATGGTTTATCAGACGAATAAGCTTAAAGTTTGAGAATATCCAAGCTGCTTTGTTTTACATTTTGCTTATGCCCTAGAGCAACTGGTATAGGGACCACATCCGGTCAGAGGGGAGTTCAATTGTGACCAAGACTCTTGTCTCGTGGACGGGCGAGACTCCAGCGAGCATCCTCTGCTTTTCTGCTTGCGTGCAAGAGTTTTGACCACGGCTCTACATTCTTCTATTAGCTTTTAATAGAGACAAACGTAAAGTTAAAGTCATAAAATACTCATTTTTGCCTCTAAACTTAAGAAGAGTATTTCATAAAGAAGAGAAATCCGAGGACCATCAGTTACGCAGACATCTCTTCCTGCTAACTATTATTATAATTTCTGTTTTTGTTGTTTTTATATTTTAATTTATTCTTCATGTAGGACTGGAATGGTGGGGGAGGAGGTACCCACTTTCACGTGCACCGGATACGAGGTTCTTGGTTAGGAGTTCCCGTCCAGACCAACCAAACCTTCTATCTCTTCGAGGTTGGTGAGTTGGTACCAGAATCGCCTGCGAGGAATAAATCACTGCCTTGTTCATCGGTTAGACACTCCAAGTCATTGTATGCGTTAAACAGCCAATTAAATTGCCTCCACAAGATCCTGGAAAGGTGGAATACAAAAAAGGATTGATTAACACCATGCTTTCTACTTATACTTACTCTCTTTTTTTCGTCTTCCTCTTATCCTCCACAAAAATCACATTTCGTTTTTTTCAATTTGGAAGTTAACTCACACAATTTCAATAAGGTACAGTTAAACAAAAGTTGGTGCCATATTTTCTTATAGCATCCGCATTCTTTTCACTACAAGACCGACTGTACGGGCATAAATTGTATTTGCAGAAACTTTTTTTTGTGGCGGGTTGGTACAGTGTATCTTGCTGAATAATAAAATCTAAATAGTTTTATCCCTACAGATTACAACCAACTGTGAGTGCGTACTGAAAATGGTGTGGCTGGGCTGTTTCAGCTATTCGAACGCTGAAATTTGAAACGGAAGCACCTAAGAGTGAGAAGGACGATGGATTTAGAGCCGCAATCCTAGCACAGTTGGCAGTATGCGTCCATCTTAACCATGAATTGGTTATAGCTTGGGTCGCAAGCAGAGTCACCTAAGTTTCGTTCTCTTCCGGTTTAGTGACTTCGTAGAACACATTGTTGTCACTACTATTTATTACGATTGCATAAAGTTAAACGTTAGAAAAGAAACGGTAATAATCGCATAAACATTGCATAATAAAAGGAGGGCACAGACACACAAAACCATACAAATAATGGAACAGCTCATACAAACAATTACACTACTCAACCAATTTCAAACCTAACCATAGGTTATCGATTTTCGAGCCGGCTTCTGAATTGCCTCGGTGTTAAAATAAGCTGAAACTGCTTACAAAAATTCAAGTACCAACTACCTGCCGGTATGTGAAGCTTAACAGAACAACTTCTTGCATGTGATTTCTTCGCCTTAAAAAATGGTCCAGAATAGTTGGTAAACCATAACAACTTTTGTGCAATGCTGATGCCAGAAAACTGCTGACCAGAGTCTTGAAGATGAAGAACATCGACGGCGTCCTGAAGTTGTGGATAGCCAGGAATTCAGAATAAATAAATAATGAATAAAGGAAGCCGTCGAGTCGGATCCAACACAAACTACACGTGAACTCGCACAGAGATTCGGTTGTCACCTTTCTACCATTGCCGATCGTTTGCAACAATCGGAAAGTCAAATTGGTGTGGAGAATGGGTGCTACATCAGCTCAGCGACACAGGTAAAGCAGCACGAGTCGCATTCGCTGGAATTCTCATCTGCAAAATCAAAAACAGCGGTTTCTATGACTCCATCATGACGTGGTTGAGCTCCGCGAGGTTCCAAAGACAACGACGAAGCCTGACATTCACGGAAGAAAGTCAAGTTCTGTGCTTGGTGGAGCAGAAGAGGTCTGGTGTATTTTGAAGTGCTGGATCCAGGCCAAATATTTACGGCAGACCCTTGTAAAGAGCATTTACGTCATCAGTCAATTAGAAATAGCGACAAGTTTTTGAGTGCATGACGCGATCTCGTCCTTGAATGCACTAAACGACTGTTGCCCTGTTGCGCTTTAAAAACGAGATTTAATTTATTACTTCATAAAAACCTCAAAATTTTATAACACTATCACACTCATCAGCTGAACTAAAAAATTTCAAAGGATGTTGAACTTCTGTCTTTTCTCTCTACCTTCTTTGAAAAAAGCTATTCTAGCCATCTTCGAGAGTGTAGTGTGGCCTGTAAAAGGCTCGTGTCGGTTTGAAAGACTTCACTTTGATTTCAGAAACTTGAAGATTGTTCAGAAGAAAGTCTATTTTGACGTGAAAATTAGCAAAATGGTTGGCAAAAATTAGCAAAAAATAGCAAAATGGCTTGTTTAGATGAGTGATAATTTGACATGAAAAATGTTCAAATTGACCTGAGATTTGTATAAATTGACAAGGAAGCTTGCAGATTGAAACCAGCAGCGAAAAGCTGCTTACTACTCTTGATACAAGCCCTTTAGATTAATTGACTATATGCATGAATAAGCAGAAGAAGTCATGCACCACTATTAGAATGCTCTTTGACAATAACTGGAAGCTTGCTTTGCCTTTAGTTTTTTAGCGGAATTGGTGCATACAGTTGAGTCATTATGCTTCCTTCCTCAGGCTATAGTACTTGTTTTTCTTGCTGATATTCGTCTGCGCTATTTTGTCAGCTCATTGGATGTCGGGCTTCGTGGATGGACAATTTTGCAGCTTCCCCGCAAGTTGTCCGATGAGAGCGATCCGGTTTTCCCTGACATCTGTTGTTTTTCGGCATCCGATTGATGCGTTTCGATGTAGGAGGGCTTCCCATGATCTGCTCCCGATCTTAGTGCAGAGAAACCGCTTTCTAACAAATGGAGAACCGACTGCGACCCATGGCTTCCGCTTGGAATTCTGATGTCACGGAGTGGTGCTTCCAGAGCGGGACCGATATAGCGTGCGACACGTGCAACTGCATAACAAAGGTGCGAATGTGACCGACGAGTGGGTGATTCTTTGCGTCTCCACGTCAACCACCTGGGCTCTCTGCGAAGCTGAATTAGCAAAGAATCGCTCCTACGCACTATTCTGAAGAAAAACACTTGAGACGCGACGTTGCGCTCTTTTTTCCAGGAAAGGATCTTGTAGTGTGTGCTTCGTACACATCAAAACTATGCAAAATCGGATGGTTTTCCTCTTCTGGAATAGCTATGAGTGAAACTGCTCCTTCAGCGGTGAAATTGGGCTGAAGCCGCCTATGATATATATGATATGATATGATAGCATATGATGAGCTGTATGATGATTTAAGGATCTGTACTTAACGGGAAGAGGTATCATATCAGTATTGTTTTCAGTCAATAAAAAGAAAAATAGCAACAAAACAACGGAGGAGAAAATGCAACAGCGGTCTTCATTTACGTATTAAATGCACTCTAGTTGAGCTAAAATGTTACATAACACAGTAAAAACAATGGGAAAAACTCCAATACAGAAAGGAAATGAGAGCGTTAACAAAACAAAGGATTCAGGAAAAATACTTAAAAAAGGAATTCAAGTCTCTAATTAGAAGTTCATCCTCATTCCTTTTCGTGTGATAACCTCTCACTGCTGGAAGGTAGTTGCTTACCACTAGAGTGCAATGATTGCAAGAGCCTGCAAATCATCTTCGTAAGCTGCAGAGAAAGCAGCTTTAGTCACCATCAATAAGTTGTAGCTGAATAGACGAAATGAGCGGGTGACAGCAAGGCTTCATATCGAACTGGTTGCGTATTGGGTCTCCCTTTCAAATCTCAATTTTTAATGAGCTTTCAGGCGCAAGCCCAGTGCATTTCGATTTTGGACATGTTTTACGCAGGTAAAATTGTGGCTTAAATACATCCTCAGCGCCATGGAATCTCGAACAAACAGAGTTTGCGACTAATCTCAGATTTCTTCAAAATGTCACTTCTCAGCCTTTATGACAAGTATCGGAAGCCAGGTCAGAGAACAGCGGAATTTGATCTCTCTCTTTTCATTTTTTTCAGAAACTACCTATGTAGCGCATCACGCAGCACACGATTTTACGTGAAATACGTTTCATAAGAGTGATAGCTAATGAATAAGCTTGTTTGTTTGTTTGCTACATATTGTGTAGCCTTCTACTGCGTCATGTTTTGGAATTTCAACCTCGACATGAATCAATCCGACCTACCTTTTTCTGCTATTATATTAGGTTGTCCCATAAGTCCCCGCCGTTTTTTCAAGGATTCACTGCAGATTTCGCCGGCGGTCTCTTGCATAGCGCTGCAGAGCTTTCGAAAGAATGATTTGCTGTATCAGGACATGTATTGCGTTTCTTTTTTCATCATGAATTTTGTCAATTTTTAGGTCGTTGAATTGAAAAGTTAAAAAGTGAAAAAGTAGCCATTTGCGCACTCGTTCTCTCCGCTTAGGTTTGTAATTTTTTGCGCAGTTTTTTATAGCACTTGGAAGACAATGTTCTGTGCTACAAGAATATGTGTTGGTCCTATTTTCTCACTTGCCCTTTATTGATTTTTAGGCCATCAAATTGGGAACTCCGACTTTTCCGTCCGAATTTTTACCAAAACTCCGGTTCTGTGGTTGGACTTTTTTGCTTGGTGTTGTATATGTCGTTTGGAAGAGGATGTCTTGCTCAGTAAGAATTTGTGTCGCGTTTATTGGCTCACGCTGGTTTCTATCGAATATCAACAACTGAAGAAGGAGAAGGAGTTCTTGGTGAAGACGATTTTTCTCTTTTTGGCATTTTGTTGGCATTTTTCAACAGAAATCAATAAACGCGACACATATTCTTATAGAGCAAGACATTCTCTTTCGAATGACATATAACACCACCCTATAATGTCCAACAACAGAGCAGGAGCTGTCGGCAAAATAACCATCCTCCTTTGGACGTCCCAATTTGATGACGTAAAAATCAATAAAGGGTAAATTAGCAAATAGCAGTAACACATATTCTTGTAGCACAGAACATTGTCTTCCAAATGCTATTAAAAACTGCGCAAAAAATTACAAACCTAAGCGGAGAGAACAAGTGCTCTAATGGCTACTTTTCACTTTTTCACTTTCCACTTCAACGACCTAAAAATTGAAAAAAAAACTCATGATGAAAAAAGAAATGCAATACATGTTCCGATAGAACAAATCATTCTCTTTTGAAAGCTGTGTAGCGCTATGCAAGGGACGACCGGCGAAATCTGCAGTGAATCGGTGAAAAAAACGGCGAAGACTTATGGGACAACCTAATATTTTGAACGCATTGGATGTATTTGATAGACCTTTTCATTTCGTAGACATAAGATCAATTTCAGTAGTTCACATAGCTCTTTGGTTTTCATATCGGCCGCAGACAACCTATGCTTCGTTCATTTCTGAAGAAAATCAAGGCTATGTGGTCGAATATATATGTGCATGTGGGATAACATGTAATGCAACCAAATTTTGAAAAAAAATACAAGAAAAAAGAAACAAGAAGAAGAAACACGAAAAAAGTAGAAACTCGCAATAATTCGAGAAAAGAGATCTCTTAAAAGTAAGCCCCACTTCCAAAAAGGAGCACCGTCTGAAAAGGTGATTCAGCAAAAGCTGGACAGAATGGAGTGGTTTACGAACCCCGAAATTGGTGGATGTCAAGTTACAGTTCTCATTGGCCATTTATGTATTTCATAACACAATGCGAGCACAGGCTGTGAAGAACAGTTAAAGACGAATGTATGTAAGTCGGAGGTTTAGTTGCGATCAAAGAGGTGTGACTCAAACAAGCTCCCTCTGCTTTCCGGGTAGGGTGCTAGCCCATTACACACTGGTCCATTGCATTACCTTGGATGACTTTGCATTAGGAATGTCAGAGCGGCTGGCGTGCTTCATCTGACGAAGAAGCAAGCTGATGCCATGAGCTACGCAGCACTTTTGAAGTCGACTGGTCGCCCGCAACGTCGAGGTCGGAGTGAAGCGCGTCCTGCTTGTCACCATAGAAGACCTCAGGCGATTTCAGTTTACGACGGATCTCAAACTGGCGATATGTTTTCTCTGTCAGGGCTGACTTTGGGTGAACACCGTATACCCAAGCCACCCGAAGTGTTGTGGTTGGTTCTCAATGTCGGACACGCCTACTCGAAACCTACCGTATTTGTGACGTCATTATGACGTCATAGGCGGATTTCTTAAAAAACGGCGAAAAAAGCCGCAAAAAATAGGAATGCGTTCAGCTAACACTAGAGAGGCCGAATAAATTTTTATTATTTTTTCAAGCGTCAGTGAAGCAAACGACGGCACAGAATGGGAACGACATAGGAAACGTACTTGGCCGTCTGCGGACAGCCAAGTACGCCCAGCAATTCAATTATAGCAATGACAAAACAAATAAAATGGCAAGTAACACACATTAAAATCTACAAATGATACATACACAAAAATACTATGGACGGAAAACACAAAGTGAGAAATATAAATGCGAACTGGAAAAAAGCGACAACTATGCTGCAAGTGAGGATAGGTGACGAAAAATTTCCGGAAGAGATTACTTCTAATGGGATAAAAACCCGTTGCATCGCACGGAGACACAGCACCGAAGCGGCTTAGTCCTACACACTTACTCTTCCACCAGAGCACACAGCAGTAGCTTGAGCACGAGCTGAGAGTCCCGTGGAGTGAAGTTGAGCCAGTAAACCGAGCAGACGGACGACAGACGACTTGATCACGACCCGAATTGTACAGAGACACAGCACCGAAGCAGCAGCACCGCTCCTTTGACACATTTGCCGTAACGAGAGCACAAATCAGTAGCTTAAGCACGAGCTGAGAATCCCGTAAAGTGAAGTTGAGCCAGCAAACCGAGCAGACGGACGACAGACGACTTGATGACGCCCAAATCGCACAGAGACACAGCACCGAAGCGGCAGCAGCACTCTTGACACATCTGCCGTAACCAGAACACAAATCAGTAGCTTGAGCATGAGCTGAGAGTCCCGTAGAGTGAAGTTGAGCGAATATAGAGAGCAAGAGGTGTTAGTATTGATGAATTTGGCCACAGACGACTTCACTAGGAACCGAGTCTGACAAAGAGAGTTAGGGAAAAGGTTAATATTTTGTTTTCCGAGGAGTGCTCCCAAAATGTCCAAAGAATGCAATTTCGGTGGCCCATTCTAGTCTATTGCAGTCTATTCCGGAAAGATATCGACACAAATTCAAAAAAGTGCAGCATAAAAAAATGTCTAACAAACGATGAGCAAGATATACAGTCAAGTAAACACAACAACATCAAAAACAACATCATATAAACAACATTAGAGTTGCAATGCGAAAAACAAATGCAGAGCTGTCCAGAGAAAAAGCCCGCCTGATCTGATGTGCGCTTCCTTTGTGCGGATCAATCCCACTCATCTTCGGCCGGTGGAAGGAGACGGTATAGGTGAAGTTCGCTGTTGTAAGACTTGCGGTCGCAAACTGTCATGAAGCCGGAGCGGTTGATAAGCAATCCACCTGCAATACATAGTATTTGGAACAGAAGGAAGGCAATGAACGATTTAAAACATGCTACTTACTTATATAAGGCGGCTGCGATGGTTTGAATGGGCGGAAGTTCTTAGCATTTCTCCAGAAAACAGAAAACTGAATCAAGAAAGAGGCATCAAAAAACACAACTGTCTATAAAGGCAAATAGAGGGGCTGGGTGGACGCATGGGGTACTGTACATCCTCTTTAAGCGCACAGAAAATAGCTCTTCTCCAAAACCTCAAGCAAAAATTGCCCAACAAAGCTATAGTGAATTTATAAATTTTCCAAGAAAGCAGAAATTCCACCTATTGCTGGCCGCGACAGGTCCAGCTAACAACATCGAAGTGCGAGATGGAGACAAATAACAATATCACAACGAGAATTAGAGGCAGGTATCAATGTAAAAAAGGCTAGTTTAAAGCATAAGCAATGCCACCAAGGAACGGTGTAGAAAGTGAATGAATCGCCTCATTCATAAACTTTAGAAAATTTCAGAGAATCATTCAGAAAGAAAACTCCGTTTATTTCGAATTCGGATCTTCTCCAAATAGTCGATTGTGGAAACCGTTCTTACCACTGCACCGAATAAGAAAATTCTAAGTCCATATCCCTTTCGGATTCCCTCGACAAAGTCGATTTTGAAGCTGTTCACATCAATCGTCTCATTTTAAAAATTCCACATTCATCTCTTTTTCGGATCCCCTCCAGGTAGTCGACTATGGATACCGTTCCTATGAATGGACCCGATCGGAAGGAAACCATTACAATTATTTCATCTTCAGCTTCTCTCGTCGAAGTCGACTGTAGTAGAAGCCATTCATTCATACGAATCGACCCATTTGGAAATTTCTAGATTCATTTCCTCCGCGGAATTATAGAAATCAACCAGAATTTGCTACCATTTCCGTCTAAGTAGCTTCAATAAGTAGTTTCAACTTTTCTACACCCATATTTGGTTAAGTAGTTAGGATTCCAGAACGACTTGCGCATATGTTTCACATGTTGTTCTTTGTGGGCGTCGTGGGCATTAACCGCGAACTTAGTTTCACAACACTCACATGTTTCTTCATTTCAATAAGAAAATCTACAGCTGCGAGCCGATCTTGCAGATTCCTTAGTTAAATACCGCACCACACCCGGGAGTCAATGTAATAGTGGAGTGAGCATGGACTATTGTGATGGAAGAAAGAGCGATCGAAGATGTCTAAAGGATTCTGTGGAACCGTAAGTCTCCATACCCACTCCTCTTGAAAGTTTTCGCGCTGCCCAAATTAATTCTCTAACATCCCTGAGTTCGTATTCGGTTTGTATAGCAATAGAAAACTGGGATAATCGCATACAGTGCCCGAAAGATGACTTTTCTTGTTCCACCTTCCAATGAAGGCACTATAGGACGCGGCAGCCGTCTGAGAATCGTGCTCAAAAATCTGCTCAAACAGGAGCATCATAGAATTCAGTGAACATCATAAGGAGCACTGACTAACTAGAAGTCTGGTGAGAACATACTACCAGCAAGGTGATTCTGCCGCAAGCGCGCTGCAACCGGGCCTAAACCATGAAATGAACTACGGCGGCAGCAGATTCTGGTTGGCTTCTGCTGTTTGTCTCAGCTGATCCCATGAATCGTCCCATCTATACTAGGATATGGGCAAGGAAAAAGAAACGAGACCATCGGAGGAAAGAACTGAACAACAGAATATGAAGAGTAGAATAATGGCATAAAGAAGCACGAAGACGTCCGATGTGACTCATCCAGTCATCACGGAGCGAACGTATTTCACAACGCCTCCGTCACGTGCAAACCACAGTTTTGCAATTCTTCGTGGGACCACATCACTCTTCTAAGTCATCCAAGTCACAATTTCGATGAAAGACGAAGCTCAAACAAGGCCATATTGGAAGCCATTCCGATGAATCGACTCATTTGGATACTTATAGGCTTATCTCCTCATCGCATCCCCTCGGTGGAGTCGATTTTTGAAGCCGTTCACATCAATCGTCCCATTTTGAACATTCCACATTCATCTCTTTTTCGGATCTCCTCCAGGTAGCCGTCTATGGGTACCGTTACTATGAATCCACCCATTCGAAAACCATTACAATTAGTTCCTCTTCGGACTCCCTAGCCAAAGCCGACTGTAGAAGCCATTCATTCATACGAATTCGTTTGGAAATTTCTAGATTCATTTGCTCCGCGGAATTATAGAAATCAACCAGACTTTGCTGCCATTACCGATTAGGTAGCTTGGACTTCTCTACACTCACACTCGGTTAAGTATTAAGTAGTTAAGAATTATGTGTACGAACAGAAGGTCTGTTGGATGCCCTTCTTTGTGAGCATTATGCCGCATACTTACTCTCACAACACCTGTTCTACTGTGCTTTCCTTTATTTATTTTGCCGCTCTTTTCAACCCTCATTAACCTTTTCTACTAGAGTACATTATTACATCTCATTTCCACAGCAACGTGAGCTTTGCGACAGTGTGCAAAGTCATCGAGAGAGAGCGACCATTGCCTCAATTCCATTCATTTTCAGTGACGTCTTCCTTCACTTCATAACAAAATCTAGACCTGCAAGCCTATGTTGCACAATCCTTACTTCCCATAGTTATTTACAGCAGCCACTCAACACTTAATGTATGTAAACGTCAAGCAAGTTCTAGTGATAGAAGAAGGAACGAAAGAAAGAACATGTCGGGAGTTTTCTAGTTTTCCATGCAATCATTAGCATCCACACACACTCCTCTTGAAAGTTTCCGCACTGACAAAATTGAATTTCTAACATCCCTTTGTTGGAATGCAGTTCGTTTGGTAATAGGAAACAGGGATAATCGCATAGGCCTGAGTTATACTCCCGCGGGAGCATCCGCGGAAGGGCGGGAATCGCGCCGAGACTCCTCACCTGGCCAATCGCCGCGCCTCGCCACGCCCGCCTCCGCCGTGCACCATTGGTTCGCGGACGTTCCGCGGATGCTCCCGCGGGAGTATAACAGAGGCCATACAGTCACCTCGAAAGATGCCACATTTCCCGCTCCACCTTACAACTAAGGTACATAGGATTTCACTTTAGCAACGTCACTCACTGGGAGAAACAAATGTGCTCCAACAGGAGCGTCATAGAATATAGCAATGCACATCCAAGGGAACACAGAAGTCTATTTTTTAAACCAATCACATTGTACCCGACAAGATAGGAAAATGCCGGACAACCGCACTTTGTATTGGGAGTTGTTTCCATCTTTGGAGGTGATAATGGCTAGACAATGGCTATATCACACTGGACTCAACCAGTTGAGTTTTATAATTCAGTCCCAAATTAAATTCCTAACTTCGCTTAGCGCTTAGTTCATCCGGTTTGTTTAGTAATACGAGACAGGATAGTCAAAACAGGATACACTGCGCTCCAAATACGAATCAAATCTGCTCAAACAGGAGCGTCACAGGATAAGCAACATGTAACGAACACAAATGCGAACATAGAATTCTGAATTCAAAACAATTCACTACAAATAACCTTAGTCTGCCGCAAGAGCCGCGCTCTTGCGGCAGACTAAGGTTATTTGTAGTGCAGTCCATCTGAAAACTGGACTGCGCAGCCTGAAAACACAAAAAAAAACATTAAAAAACTCACCTACGGGCCGGCCACAGTCCGTCGCGTCGATCGATGACGATGCACCGACCGCTCCCGCAGCCGCCGTCTCGCCGCTCGCGCCCCTGAGCATGGTCCCGCACAGAATTCGCCCCACATCCGAGATCCTCTTCCCTTTGGTTCCCCACCTCTTCCAAAGTTGTCCCTATGCAGGGCCCAAACGACGCTAATCAAGCCTCGGTTTTTTTCCTTTCTCTATCTCGAAACTTCGCTTTCGGGTCGTAAAATCCGTCTCGCAACGCCCTGAGAGGAAATCGCCTGAGACGGTCAAAACTTTGAGCAACAGAAAATCCGCATTGGTCAACTAGGGAAGCGACTCTCCATTCTCATGACTATCCGTGCACAGCACTACCCCGGGGATGACTGGTGCGGATTACGTCGAACGATGCAAAGACTATTCCAGACCGTTGTGGCTAACACCTTACTCAACACTCGCTCCAACACAGAAATAAGTACAGCGACTCGAAGCACGCTTTCATGTCATTTATTAAGCCTCGGGAGGCTGTTACTGAGGCAAACAGCTTATGTTTGATCAATTCTATCAAGACGTCCAGCTTAATTTGTTTCGTGGTGATATTGGCGCCCGACTCAACCCCATACACAGGTGAGTACTGGGCCGGATTCATCAAAGTTACTGCAGTAAATTTAACGGAAAATTGTAAGCAAATAGCTCAGATAACGCGGCTTATCAAGCGATATGGTGATAAGCCACGTTATCTGAGCTTTCGTTACGGTTCTCCGTTAAAGTTACTGCAGTAACTTTGACGAATCCGGCCCCTGGTTGCTCCCACGAAGTGTGGATGTTGCGCTCGAGCAGACAGGGCGGGTGATGTACTATGGTGACTCGATAGTAGGAGTACTGGCTGCGGGTTAGAGTTCCGTCTGGCACTAGAGTTTTGATCGCAGCAAAATACCGCTGTAATTTTGCAATTCAATTTCATGAAAACGAGCGGAAAACTCGGCGGAAACTTTGCACAAGAGTTTTCATCGCAGCTAAACATTCATACACCAACTTGTATCATCTAAATACAACGAACGCTCTAGTTCTCTTGTTAATACTGTGCCAACACGAGGTTTTTAAGGTGAGTTCTTATTTGGCCTTACGTAGGGGCGGTTCGTCGCTCTTGACCCCAACAGGTAAAGGATAAAGGACGGCGTTAGTTAATTATCCTTTGGGAAGCGCCACGTGCTATGCCTGTAGGGGATATTGTGAAGGCTGTTTAAATGCGCATTTGGCCTAAACATTGACTTGCCGTGACCAGGCGATGGTCACGTCAGTGCTTTATCCTTCCGAAACAAGTTTGGTGCCAATTCACCGAACCCAGAGAGAGGGCTCGGTTGTCCTGATCAGGAAATCCGAACCAAGAACCTGGCATCGGGTGTTCACCTCCTCCGACTGCGCTACACGCGCCCTGACAGGTATACACTTGTACTTTGTTTGTTTTAATTTGTATAGGATTACTTCTATAAAAGGTTGGCTCTAAAGGGCTACTTCTATCCCGGCATGGAAGGCTCGAGCTTTTATAAAGAGAAGGCCAACTCGAATATGGCATCGTTTAAGTTCTTCTGGAAGAGGTGTCTTAAGCGTCTAGGAGCTGAATCTAGGGCTATTACCTTTGAGGTCTGGTTTTGAAAGTCGTAAATCCGACCTAGTGAACGCGGCTGTCAAAATGTCTAGGAAAAACCACAATGTACGATTTTTTGCGAAACCCGTTTCGGTCGCATAAACTCTGTTGCCGCCCCTTTCGCGAAAAAAAAAAAACCTCTGAAAAAAATCGGAAGTCGATTTTTTATTCATGCAAAACTGGCTTGATAGCTTTTTGTGCTTCTATTCATTTATCAAACGCATCCAGCTGTGCACGCTAGTAGGGAGTGCAGCAGATAATCAAACTTGTGCTCCTTGCAGACAGGAGATGTACATTTAACGGTTAAGCATTTAACGAGTTAACAACAATTTTCCTTAAAATCTGGCATAACGATTTAACGGAGGGTTTCAGAGATTCAACGAAACTTTTAACGGATTTGTTAGAAGTTGCAATTGATCGAAAATTCAGCTACCAATTTGCAGTCTTCAATCTAGCAATATGTGAAAGAAAATTTTTCGGAAAAAGTCGTCAAGGAATAGAAAACGCTGCTGAAAATAATTGATGTTAGAAGGAAGTAGGGCGCTGTTGAACGTGCAGGGAAAGCACTGCACATAACAGTGCACCCATGTCCATCCACCCCTCCCTAAAGTTGCTCGGGAACCCATTCATATCATGATGCAGCCATTGAGATCCCGCTTAGAAATTTAGGAGAGTGATGGAGTCACAATCGAAATGCACCATTTTCACGCAATACTGAACACTTTCAAAAGCGAAGCCGATGTCCCGCGATTAATTGGACACTCCATGAGAAGGAAAGACACCCCGTAAAAAGGAAGAAGAAGAGTCAAATCTTGGGCTTAAAAATGGCGTAAGTTTCTTTGAACAACCGTAATTCGCCTGTCTAAACATGTGAGTGCATTGAAATTTTATCAAAAATTTTCAGGGAAAACTTTTGTTCAGACTTCGTTTGTTCAGACTTCGTTCATTCTACATGCCACCACATAAGAAGTATTGAGAAACCCTTGAAACCCTTACCTGTGGTGATCCGAATACAGAGATCTTTCGCCTTCTTGGGACGTTCTTTTTCTGTTGCAGACCTAACGCGCACACCAGATTTCTGCATATATGCCTTCAAATTGTTTTGCCCATTGTTTGTTTTTAAATGCTCTTTGTCCATCGTCTTGGACTGTTTTGTCTTCGTGGATCTCCACGTTCGAAATAAATAAATACTCATCCACTGCGGTGCAGAGATACTTTTTTTTAGGACTTCACCCTCATAAAACGCAAACAGCAATGGTTTTGGAAAAGGAACACGTATACGATGGGATTATGGAAGATAATCACTTCTGGGCTTAAAGTGATAGAATTCATATTTAGTGGCATGAGGGCCAAAGGTTCCACCTTGTTCCTATCCTAAAAACTTCTTGTCCGTCGAAGAGCTAAGGAAGAATATCATCGAAATCGCAGGAAAAAGGCAGGTCTTTACAGACAATCTTTATACGTTTATGGTACTGAGAACAGCACGTCGCTCCTGATCATTTTCACAGCTCGCAGTGCGGTGCGTATGGAGGAGATCAGTCGTTATTGATAAGCTCTCATTCTCATTGTTCATTGTTCCTGGTATCCGTTTTCTTCTGCTCTGTCGAAAGGATTTTGTCACCTAGCCGACTCGGCCGCTCTTCTAAAGGCCCTAGCTGTTCTACCTATTTCATATCAAACGTTCTCTCACATTCGAAGACAATAGGGAGGATTAGGGACTTATGCGTCTTTTTCCAAAGTGTCATGGTTGAAGTTTCACGAAGTATCTGCTGGACTTTGACGCAGACTCAGACATGCGCTATGGTGCAGCACACAATCCGCCGAGAAAAGCTCTCCGACTTTTTGGCATATTTGCTCGGTTCGGTCTGTTTCTACACACTACAGACCAGTTACAGGAAAACGAAGAAACTGAGCCGCTTCATCCGGTGCACTTGATGAGCTGATAGCCAGCATCCGGCTAGCGGCAACCCTTCACATTAGCGCACTCGCTCGCAAATCAAGCTCTGGTAACCAACCACAACACCAGCGAAAAGCAGGTTCTTGCGTCGTCGCTCGACCGTTCCACCGACCGTCTCGCGCCGTGGTAAATCCGATCGCTCATCTCGAACCACAGCTAACGAACAACGAACAATTAATTAGTTCCATCACACACCCACATGATTCCCACAAATCACTCTCGAGGGGTGGCCGACGCTTGGCCACTAGTGGCGGTCAGTCGAGCGATATGGCAACTCTGGTCTGCTCCGATGTGGAAGTCGGGAAAAAACAGATGCTTCGACTGAACAAGGGTACAAAGAGTAATTCCCAGTCTCAACTTCTATAGATTTGACATACCCTACTTGACTATCAACATGGCCTTTCTTCGGAGTCCGAATTGTTTGAACACTTTTTGCAGTTTCAGCTTTGGCGTGAAGTATAAGATTTTAGATGCGGAAACACTGAAATCACTGGAAGGAAAACTTCAGGAATTTTTTTAGAAAAATTAGAAATTTTGGGGATTGTCGCGAAAATCTTTCATGAACAACCGAAATGATTGTGTCCCCGTTAAAAGTGAACTCTTACATTTTGTAACACACCGTGAACTGCAGAGTGACCAGTTATTCGATGTGCATGTCAAGAAAGTTTTAGTTATTCGTAAGACTGCGCACGCACTGTATTTCATTCGCTCTTATTTGTCTACTAAGAGAGTGAAATTGTGCTCCAACAATAGTGGCACAGTTTAGCATTATAGTATAGTATTATAATATTGGTATTATAGTTTGAGCGCGTGCAGCGCAGTCGGAGGAGGTGCCGGCTGTCGCGTGCCCCCGATACCAGGTTCTTGGTTCTTACTTTCCGACTGGATCAACCAAGCCGTCCATCCATCCCTCCGGAGTAGGTGAGTTGGTACCAGACGTGTCTGTGAAGGATAAGGTGCTGACTTGTTCATCGGCTGGCCACAGCAAGACATTGTGTAGCCAAATACGCATTCAAATCGCCTCCATGATATCCCGTGGAAGAAGTATGCGTGGCGCATCCCAGAAGGGATTGAGTACGCGGTCCTTTATCCCTATCCTTTATCCTTTATCTCAAAACCTCGTGTGGACACATTGATAACAGTAGCAACAAGAACTAATAATGTCGAGGTTCCAAGAACAGAGAAGCTGGAGACTACTTCCAGCAACGTTCGCCACTTCAGCATCGACAAGAACATATATGCTGGTACATAGCGAAGCGCGCCTGACCTCACATTGGGTCCATGAATGGGTCCACCGTTCACTTGTACCTGGATTTATAATGAGTAAGGCTCAAGGCCCATAACTATAATAGTAAGCCTAATTACAGGTAATTATGAGGGAAACTCTGGCACCTGATTTGAAAGAGACCACAAATTCGAAACCACCATAGTGTTTTTTAAATAAAAGCCTTTCCATTTCACATTCATATTTCATGCTTTGTACCTGTACTCCATATTTTAGTTTCTTTTTTAAAACTATGTTATTGGTCCCTACTCGGGAAGCGTAGGGGCGCAGTTGGAGGAGGTGCCGGCTCGCTTGCACCCGAATCACAGTTTTTGGTTCTGGCCCCATCCCGACAAGTAAAACCTTCCATCCCTATGGGCTAGGTAATTTGGTGCCAGTTTTGCCTGGAAAGAGGTAAGACTTTGAATTATCCTCAACTGTTTACCGGAGTTCATCGCTTATACCAAAGAGCAACCAAAATGCCTCCTCCCTATCCAGTAGAATTAGAATACGTTGCGCATCTGGCAGTAGGATTGACTGATCGCGACCGTTATCTTTCCATCTTATGACTCCTCTCATCTTTCCTTTTTCGCTAACACCTGCTGGCTAATCAAGCATTTATTGAACATTCTACAGCGCTAATCTTTAGCCCCATTAAATCAGGAGTGCACATTTAACTGTTAACGATTTAACGAATTTAACGAATTAGCAGCGTGTCGGCGCCGCGAGCGGTCGTGTTCCGTCAGTCTGCCAATATTCTGAACCTACTATTTAACAGCGACGTGACGCCTTCCTGATTATTCGTATCCTGGCTCACTGAGGACCTCAGGGAAGTCACTTCTTCGCTGAGTAGATTTACTTTGCCGTCTATTCATCCTTCGATTCCTGGACTGTTCTTTTTCGCCTGGTGGGCCCTGGCCGAGCGAATCGATAGGTCATGAATGACTCTCTGATATCGATCATTGAAGATGCCAACGGAGCTTCGCAGGATCCTCAGCCTAACGAAGCGATTGCCAAGCTGAACAGAGCCAAGAACATTCCGAGGTGCCTCAAGGACGTCATCAAGGAAATGGCAAGCCGGATCGAAAGAGTTCTGGAAGAGAACATCAAGCTGCGTGCAGAAAACTCTAGTGTTCATCGTGAGAATTGTGCACTACGCGATAAGGTAGCCCTCCTTGAGACTCAGTTAAAAGAAGCTAGGCAGACTGTTGACACCTCGTCTATTGGTCGAAACCATGCATCTGTCGTCCATGAGTCTAACGACTTCCACGAATGTGAGCGTTTGCGGTCAGTAGTTATAAGTGGAGTTGTGGAGTCAACTTCTAGTAATGTGAGAGAGCGCCTTGAACATGATTCCGATTCTGTTAAGAGCATTCTGTCATTTCTAGAGATTGAGGCAATTCCTGTATCGACTTATGGGGGGGCCCATCGATGGCGGCAATCGTTTGTTGAAGGTTGTTCTACCATCCTCGTTGTTTCAAAGATTGACAGTTAGAAGAGCTCATCGTCTTCGGAACTTTTCAGCTAAAGGAGTATTCCTAAGGGAATCACTTACTTTGGCTGAGAGAAATCGAGGGCGAGAATTGCGAACCCTTCGTGATAGCATGGGCAGCCCTAATGCAGGATCAAAGCTCTACTCTCAAATCGTTAGTAGGGGCCTACCTGCTGAGAGTGATGCTCATGTAGCAGCGCAGTCACATATCGGAAATGGTTGTTTAAATTAAACGTTCTCCCTAGATTGGACAAAATGTTTTTGGAATGCTTTTACTCTAATGCTAGGTCAGTTTCCAAAAATGTCAGATATGTCGAGTACATTTTAGGCAAAAATTTTGATATCTACATTTTCTCTGAGACATTTTCTCTACTGCTAAAACTTCGTATCCATCTGAGACATGGCTCAAACAAAGGCAATCTACTTCTTTGTTACTTGGGGCATTAGCTCTGAGTACGTCATAGTGCGATGTGACCGATTAATGAGAGAAGGTGGTGGAGTAGCGATTCTACTGAGAAATGGTCTCACTTTTGATAAGATTTTTTCTGAAAGTGTGCAAGATGGATACGAAGTTTTAGCAATAGATGTTTTTGGGATTTCTGGCATTTTCAGGATTATAGCAGCCTATCGCTCACATTCTTGCACGCTATTCCTCACGGAACAATTACTTAAGACGCTGAGTGATCTTTCCGCTTGTGATAGACGGGTTCTCATAGCAGGCGACTTTAATATGCTATAATTACGCTGGAATACCAACAGCGTTGCTAGATCGGCACACCTTCCCTCTGTGGATTTTGTCAGATGTCATGACTTCACGCAACACATCAAAACTCCGACAAGAGGAAAAAACATTTTGGATCTCATTTTCACTAATAGTGATGAGCTTGTAAGAGAGTTGACCATTTTGCCACCTGTAGGCAATAGTGATCATTCAAGTGTCTCGTTTAAAATCTTTATGAGCACGGAGAAACCTCCCATAGTTTTCAAAAGACTTTTTCCAAGGGGGATTATACACTTATATGTGGTCGTGAATCCACTGTACAGCTCTCGAAGGACTCTGATGTACTGTGTAGGAACGACCTGAGTGAGCAGGGCTTCGAGGACCGCTTCAGTCTCGACGGAGTCGAATGCCTTCTTCAGGTCGATGAACGTAAGGCACAGCGGCAGCTTGTACTCTCGCGACACTTCGATGAGCTTCGTAATGGTGTGTATGTGGTCGATCGTGCTGAATCTTCTCCGAAATCCTGCTTGTTCGCGTGGCTGTCCTTCGTACAGCGTTCTGCTGATCCTATTCAGGATGACTCGAGTGAACAGCTTGTAGACTACGGACA
Source organism: Heligmosomoides polygyrus bakeri (assembly GCA_947359475.1). Classification (NCBI taxonomy): domain Eukaryota; kingdom Metazoa; phylum Nematoda; class Chromadorea; order Rhabditida; family Heligmosomidae; genus Heligmosomoides; species Heligmosomoides polygyrus. Next base: position 32,946,739 of record OX375866.1, on the reverse strand, counting down.
GCAGGCAGATCGGGCGATAGTTGCCAATGTAGTGCACGTCTCCCTTCTTGTACAGCAAGACGGTCTTACTGGTCTTCCACTGAGATGGAACCTTGCACTCCGACAGGTGTCGTGTGAAGAGCCGCGCCAGGGTGTTGATGAGCGCTTGCGAGAGGTTCTTCAGGTGTTCGGGTCTGATCCTGTCAGGGCCGGGTGCTGTACGTTTCTTCACCGACGAGATGGCGTGTCGGATCTCGGAAGGGTGAACAGAGGGAACGACGTATCCATCCTGCGGAAGATGGCATGGGGGCAGGTGGACGTGGCTATCGAAGAGATCGCAGTAGAAGTCGTGGATGACCTTCTCCATGGTCCTTCTGGAAGAGGTGACAGTTCCGTCAGGACGTCGGAGAGCGGTCATCTTGATCTTGAAGTTGGCGATGTTCCGGCGGGCATTGCGGATGCTCAACCCTGCCTCTGCTGCTTCAGCCATCACTTCCGCCCTTCTCTCCTCGAGATCTTCCTTTATCGCCGCTCTGCATAGCTTCGCAAGCTCGGTAGTTTCCTGACTCTCGTGCTGCTCCATGCTGGCGTATAAGCTCGAGAGTTTCCGGAGACAGGCGTTTCTTGGTGGTCTTCAAGCTCTCTGCTCCCTTAGCACAATCGTGGAGATGGTGCACGAAGCCTTCGTATTCCTCATCGACGTTGTCCATGACGGCATCTTCCCAAAGGCCGACAAGAGAGGTGTAGAGGTCCCAGTTGATGGTCGTTCTGGGATTCCTCTTCTTGAACTTCGCGGTCCGATCTTGGCGTTGAAGTCGCCGACGATCACCTTGTAGAAGGTGTGACCTTCCTTATAGAACTTCTACAGCTCCACGTAGAAGGCTTCGACCTCTTCGTCGTCGTAGTCGGATGTTGGTGCATACGCGACGAATACAGCCAAAGCTGGCACGGAGCCACATCGCTTCAGTCGCAGACGTAGGCGGAGTGTAGGGGGTGGTGTCTTCTCGTCTCGGTCAGTCCGATGACGTCGTACTTGATCTTCCTGGCTTGCATCATCAGGTCCTCGACGGATGCTTCCGATGCAAGTGTGCGGGCGTTGTAAGTACAGATCGTCATCCTAGACCTTCTCAATTTGTGCAGCCTGGTTAGGCCCTGAGATTCTCACCCTCTCCGTACTCGCCTTTCCCATTGCTGCAGAAATGGGGGCTCTTTCGGGGTCAGGGGAATGAGGCCCTTTAGTGCTGCTGTGTTTGACTTCCATACAACACGGGTAGCTATTCAGTCCCTGTCGTGCGGGCGAAGAACTCCGGGCAGCCAGCCAGACTACCCGAAGGGACGGGTCGAGACTTAAAGCGGCCTCGAATAGCCTTACGATGTACTCCCAGTCTACCGAGTGCAAGCTTTTGGCCGAGCCGACACAATTACAATCCGCACAATCACGGACACATCCACGCACATTGTGCACGAACATGCCGCTCCCACGCACAAGGAACGCGTCGACCCGACACAGCGGGAGCAAGGAGTCCATCCCCTGCATCCCACTTGCGTCTCTGGGCAGTACACGGTCGCATTTGGTTCGAGTTTAATTTCCCTATCCACCACCCGGGGACGCGCCACGTGGCCCTGCGATAGCGGCCCGAGATCCCTCTTAACAAGAGAGCTCGAAGGCTCTCTATCGAGGGAGATCCGTGGTATTATTATTATTGTGAGAAAAAAGTCCGTTAAAAATGCCGTTAAATTTCTAAAAATCTTTGTAAACTCGTTAAGCCAGATTCTAACGGAAATGCTGTTAATAATAATAATAATAAAAATAAAAATAATAATAATAATAATATTATTATTATTATTATTATTATTATTATTATTATTATTATTATTATCAGCATTTCCGTTAGAACCTGGCTTAACGAGTTTACGAAAATTTTTAGAAATTTAACGGCACTTTTAACGGACTTTTTTCACAGAGTTTATCAGATTTACCCTTAGTATTCTCTAATGTTGCAGGTTTCACCGGTTAGGACTGTTCCTGAAAAAAAACTATTGAAATCGGCAAGAACATTTTAATGTTTTTGTATTTTTTTCTATGTTCGACTGTCATGAAACCTGGGCATGTCTGAATTGTTTCAATCCTGTGCCTCGCAGGTTGGTATGATGGAACGTTTACTTCGGCCCGACGTTTGGACAACTTCGTCGGTTTCAAAGGCCTGAAAGAAGTTCGAAGCCTAAGAATAGGCACTCATCTCGGCAAAGACTTAGGTTTCCAACTCAGCCAGTTTCAACGAATTCCTAATAGTGCCAAGATGAATCCTGCTGAGGCAAACCGAACCCACAGTTGTTCCACCAGCACTGAGTGAAAGCTCAGTTATTGAACTACCATAGAGCAAATGAGACCTATCAAGTGCAAATCTATAGAGATGTTAAGCTATAAAGAGTACTTGGTTTTGGTCTCATATCCCACACAACGAAATGAAAGGCAAAAAGTCACTGGTGATCGAAATGATCTCGTTTCGGTTGTACATCGTTGGGTTACGTTCTCGAATCCAAAAGGCCTCTAGAGTCTTTCTGGTATTAACCAGCACAACTTCATCGTCCAAGTTTGCTCGCACTAGGCAGAGACGTATGCTATCGTGATTTCGTCAGAAATGAAGGGCAGTTGGAGACATACTTTGTTTTCCCGCGCATTTTCACCAGGTCTGTATCCCATCCCTTTGTTTTCCCGCGCATTTTCACCAGGTCTGTATCCCATCCGGTACTTCGATGTCTTGGTTCGTACTCATTGAGAGCGCAATATTGGAGGCTAGCATGCGTGACTCCTCTCGCTCGTCATGTCCCGTGCACACACCCACTGCCGTTCTGTATATGTTGCGGTTGCGGAGCACAGCATGTTTGACTGCAAGAGGGTGAGCGGATTTTGCATGGACTATGGTGTTCTTGGAGCTGCCTTTACGATACCACTTGACATTAAAAACGCCGTTTGATACCCTAACCTGAATGCTCAGATAACGCAGCCAGCCTTCACACGGAGTTTCTCGAGTGAACTTGATGTACTGAGAATGTGCATTGAGGATGTTGAACAACTCATCCATTTCGGACTGAGTTGCCGTTATAATACAACAGCCATCAATATATCGACAGTACATTATGGGATGACGCTCCAGTACTGGTTGTTCAATTCTCATAAAGCAGATCGCCAGGTTTGGAGCTAAACGCTGCCCCATTGCAAGTCCTCTATGCTGCGAGAAATATTTCCCGCTTGAACACATTGCACTTCAAGCATCCTTGTACCAGCATCATTATGTGTGATTTGCTCAAACCAAACGTAGTAATTTATCCTTCATGCTCATCTTGCATCTCTGAAAGTGCCTGTAGAGCAGCGTTGTTATCTACGTTGGTGTACAACGCAGTGACGTCAAATGATTCAACCACACAATTTTGCTGAAGAATGCTACATCTTAAGCGATCCAGAAACTGTTCCGTGTATATCAGATGTGATGGTATAAAGCTGAGAAGCTGACCGATAATTTTGTTAAGGAACCAGGAGATGCGGTTCAGTCTGTCAACACAGCTTATGATGGGCCGGATTTTGTATGCGTCTGCATTCAAAGAGTTTCTGTCTTCTTCAGACAATTTATGCGTTTTGACCAGATGTTAGAAAACATCTGGTCAAAACGCATAAATTGTTTGAAGAAGAAGAAAACAGGGCAAGTAGGCGTGTCCAGCTTCAGCCTCTAGATAAATCGCTTATCTAGGCCAGCCGATTCAGCAACAGATTTCCAAGCAGCTTGAGCCTGTGGCATTGTATAAGAAATTGCCTCTCTGAAGATTCCGCATACACCGTATGGTCAGCAAGGTGGTGCTCTGATATCTGCCAATCAAGGAGTCTCGGACAAATCTTCACAACTTCACATTTGTCACTTACAGAGAGTCGTATTTCATTGCTAGCTATTAGGTCACGCACTTCTCCAAGTCCTTCCCACTGCTCGTTTGTCAAACTCGTGGTTCTATCGCGGCTGTGCCTAAGGAATACGCGCAGTTCCTCCGCTGACATAATCCTGAATTTGGTATCAACTTCTGGAATAGGGTCCCACTCCTTATAGAAAGACCGTGAAAAAGGAATGGGAGATAGCATATTTCGCAACGACCTCTCGTTTGCACGAGGTTCAGGGTTGTTTCTAGCTTTCGCTCTAAGCTGGTCTCTTATTAGGGCACTACAAAATAACGAAGTTGCTGCAGTTTCAAAAAACGATCTTTGGGAACGCACACAGCTGACAGTAGCGATGTTGACATCAAGTGCTAGGTTTTGACAGTAGTAACGTAAACCCCGAAAGAAAAACATTGGAAGCGTGCTAGATTTCTGCAGAAAATCATAGGATAAGCAGTTGCCAAGGAGTTCAATTCGCTCCACGCATGGCTTTCTTCCGTTTGTGCCAAAATGCGAGCTGTAGAGTGAGAAAGGGCTATGTGAAGGACCTTATTCCTTCCGCATAATGTAAGATCTTGCCTAGTAAACGCCATTCACCCAGAGAGAGTTGCGAAAGCACTCCCTGGGGGGGGGGGGAAAAACATAGGTTTACCCTTCTTCAATTGGCGCTTGTTAGTGGTGATTAATCTACGGAAGCTGAGCAGTAGAGACGGCGTTCGGTGGGGTAGGTCGCATCTCCCATACCTGCACCACATCCAAGACGCTGAAGAAGACAAGCGTGTCGAAACTGTAGGCGTTATGTCTATGTTCGAGTTAAATCTTGGCATGGCGTTGGTATACTGGCAATGTGTCCTTGTCTTAGTCGTTGAGCGAGTTGTTTCAACGATTAAAACTTGCGATTGAAACTCTAGCGTCAGGAAGGGTTCGAATCCTACCTCCTGCAGAACCAGCCGGGAATGCTCTGCACCACTACAAAAGCGGTGCTGTTTGGTAGAACACAATATCCACACCTCGTTGGACCGATCAGCACTCACCCGTATATAGGGATGAGCCGGCAGTAGAACTGGCATGCAACCAGTTATGCTGGTGGTATTCTTCTTCTTCTTCAGTGTTTGTCCTCCCGCTTCGTGGCGGGGTAAGCTATTCTGGTGTCATGACGCCACCTTTCCTGATCCAGCGCTGGATTAGGGTGAACACCAGCTACTTTCAAGTCTTTATGTAACGTATCAGCGCAGCGCTGCTTCGGGCGCCCTCTAGGCCGCTTTGCTATTACCTCGAAGTTAAGGCCTATCTTGCGGACGCTGTCTTCCTTTCCACGCAGAACGTGGCCATATCATCGCAAGCGAGCTTAAGCGGTCAAAGGCCTTGCCCAAGTCGAGAAAGGCGATATGCACTGGCTTCTGTTTCTCATGATGCTCCTCATTCAGGAGGCGGGCGGCGTGTATGGCATCAACGGTGCCACGGCTGCGAGTAACGATACTCACTTGCGGCCATGCGTGCGGTCGCGGCGCGGCGCTGCAGGCGGGTTCTTCCCTAGCCACTGCAGCTACAAGGAGGAGTTGCCCGATGCGCCCAACGTGTTAGAGCGCGAATGCACGTCTCAACCTATTGGCTGAACCGCTTTGGCTTGCCTAAGAGAAGAAAAGGGTTTTTTAACCGAGTTAGAAAGAGAAAAGAGAAAAAGAGAAGTGTCGTGGAGTCTCGTTTCAAAGCGAGCACGTGATGCTCGCTAGTGGTTATAATATGAAAACAAAATGAACCTGATAACAGTAGAAGATCAGGTTCATTTTGTTTTCATATTATACGAAGAAATTTTCTTATTCTTTTGGTGAAGTTACAAAATCCCTCAATCCACGAAAATCTCGAAACTTTCGCAGAAAATATCAGCAAGTCCAAATTTTATAGGTCGCTAATTTTTTGTGCATTAGGCCTCCAAACAAACAGTATCTTTTTTAAATGCGTAACCGCTGTAGGCGACGCTCGAAACATACTGGATCTACTCCTCAAATGAATATTCTAGTTAATAATAATCGAACATTCTCCCACATGCAATTCTGAACTTAAAAATAAAGGTTTCTCCCTCTAAAACCTCTAATCATGGGTCCATTAGTTATCGTTAGTTTTTGATTTTGAACTTTCTTCATCATTTGTGTTTCACCAGTTACATACCTCTCCCTCACTCATTCGTCCCATCCTAATATCACTCGATTGATTAGCACTAACTGTCCTACACTACTCCACCTTACGAGACAAAGCTTGCACATTCTACCTTTTCCCACCCACCCTTGTGCCCATCAGTGCATCCTGACCGCCTCCACGCACTCGCGCTCCAGCTCACCCAGCTTCGGCACGTTCGCGTAAAACTCGTCCCCTCCGCCAGAGAAGCAGCGAGGGCTCCGCCCGTAGCGACGCACGCGCGCGCGACCGCACACGCCAAAATGAGTATCGCTGCCGCCTCCCACGGTGCCACAGCCAGCCACGAATCCGCACTGATTGCTGGAAAGCTGGACGATGTCCCGAATTCGTCCATCGACGATTCTCTCAAAAATCTTCATGCTGTGCGAAAGCAAGCGAATCGGACGGTAATTGGAGCAGTTTGCAGTGCTGCCCTTCTTCTTCCAAATCGGGATCGTCGTACTTTGGCGCCAACAGTCAGGCACTTTTTTCTCCGCCACAACCTGATTAAAGAACTTCGCCAACCACTCAGCAGGGTACCAGTACTTGGACTTCCAGAAATCAGCTGCCACGTCATCGGGCGCAGTCGCTTTGCCTGGCCTCATCTTCTTCAGAGCCACTTTAATCTCCTCCCGGTGATCTTCTGAACGGGGCCGTGGGTTGGAGCCGTTGAAGGAATGGCTGAATGAGAAAATTCTACTGTAGAGAATTCCTCAAAGTAATCGCAATCGACAGGCCCTTGTGACAGGCCGGCCTACGAAGACCCATGTCACATCACATGGTTCATGACAGTGCAACTTTTCGAGAAAAATGTGTCCTGAAAAAAGTCCTGGAAAAAAATCTGTAGAAATTGAACAGTGGTTATTGGAAGATTGCTGTTAAAAGATCTTTATTTTGAAGTGTTGAAAAATCAGCATTCGGAACCTTAGCACATTCGCGACGATGTCCACTCATTTGAGTGGACGGGGGAGTTTTGGGAAAACTTTTTTAATTGATGCTTTTGGTAGATCATTTTTCAAAATCGTAAATTACGGAAACACGTCAATGTTGGGTTTACGTAGGCAGAAAAATGATTGCATTATCATAACTAACAAGACAAGAACTTTTCCCACCTCTGAGACGCATTAAATGCACATACTTCTAGACAAGAGCTAATGCACAAACTTCGGGTAAAGCATGAAATGAACAACTAAATGAACAACTAAACTAATCGACCTAGGCTCTACGTGATTATGACAATAGGCAAGCATTCAACAAGAACAATTCCAATCGTTGAAACAACTCAAACAAACATATTTTTTGCAACTGGAGCACCTCGTAGGGACTCTCTTAACTTTCTTAGCAATACCTCTTCCCAGGCTCCTACGCAGTCTTTTATTGCAACCTATACAGTTCTTCTGGATTCTTCTTGAGTCGTCAGTAACCTTTTCAAGAACTCTGATTTTACGGATCTTGATGACTCCTCTATTTAAAACCGAACTCGAGCGAAAGGCACAGCCGTGGTGCGATCGCTTGACATTGTTCGGTCTCAAGCTAAACGTCGAAAAGACAGAGTACTTGACGACTGATGTGAATGAGCACGGATCTATTAAGATCAATGGTACTGAGCTTTCACGAGCTGCATCTTTCAAGTATCTCGGATCAACGATCACGTCTGAGCCAGCCTAAAGTTGGAGGTGAACGCACGCGTGAGTGCAGCCTGGTCCAAATGGCCCTCGCTGACTGGGGTGCTTTGCGACAGGACAATACCTGAGCTCCTCGAAAGTTTATAGAACAGTCGTCCGCAGTAGTGACGTACGGTGCTGAGTGCTGGCCCGTGATGAAGGAAATTGAGAGCCGCCTGAGTGTAATTGAAACGAAAATGCTACGGTGGACGGCTGGAGTTACGCGGTTGGACCGCGTTCGCAACGACACCATACGACAGAAGTTCGATGTCGCCCCGATAGCCGAGAAGCTGCACGAAGCTCGTCTTCGATGCTACGGCCACGTCCTCCGCGCTAACGACGACACCGTCCGTAAGATTGACCTGAGTCTTGAGGTCACTGGGAAGCGACCCAGGGGACGCCCGAAGCAACGTTGGCTAGATACGTTGCACTTGGACTTAAAAATGGCTGGTGTGCAACCTGAGCAAGCATTTGATCGGGAGAATTGGCGTCACCACACCAGAAGAGCGGACCCCGCCACCAAGCAGGACAGACGCTAATGAAAATGATGATGATGATGATGACTCTTCTATTCTCCTCGTCCAACAAACTTAAAATCACATCTTTCTTGAATTGGAGAAGAGGGGTCTATTGGATCTTCTTGCAAAACAATACATTCACCAAAGACGTCTGCAGGATGGGATGAATGAAAATTCTCCAGTACCATTTACATATTCTCCTAATAGAAGGATAATACGAGCAGCCATTTGGTCCTATGTGTCCATAACCAGCATAGAAGTGTTGTACTCCTTGATTAATTAGGGTACATCTTTGTCGTCCCTCGTCGTTCCATGACATGTAGATGTCCAAAAACCGGTCTCTTGGCGTACCACTGCATCACTGTGATTCCATCATTGGACTGCATCGCCGTCAATTCGCAGCACCAAAGCTTTTTCATAGTATCACCTGAAGAAAATCCCCGACAGTCTTTCCGGAAGGTGCCCAAGAAATCTGTACTTCTTTCTAATAGCTTCCGAGTAAGTGGCCTTGAAGAATACCAGTTTTCGCAAAACAACCGACGTCCAGAATCTAGCAGGCCGTCCTTGAGCATCATAACCACAATCTTGCTAACAGCTCCAGTTTTGCCATTCACCTTTCCAGAGTAAACTTAAACCTTGTACTATATCCTCCTTTGCCGCATACCTTGAAAAGTTTAACGCCAAACTTATGTTTCTTATCAGAGATGTACTGTTTGAAGGACAGTCTTCCTCTGAATGGAACAGTAAATTCGTCTACTGCAATAACCCGTCCTAGAACAAAACTTGCACAAGCTATATCACTGAAGTGATCCAGCACCGATCTGATCTTGAAGAGGCAATCAGTTTTGTCAAGCTTCTCGTTATTACAGGAATGTAAGCTGCCAAGTAAAGTTTCGAACCTGTCTCTTGGCATAATCGACGGGCACATATTGGTACACAACTTTTCGGTGAACCAGTAGTGGCTCAGTGTTGGCGGCCTGACATTACCCATATATAGGCAGAGACCAACTAACTTCATGAGTTCATCTGGAGTTGTATACGTGAAATTGCGGTGCTTCCAGGACCCATATCGATTGCCTCCTGCTGATTCCGGGAAGCAACTCATCATTGAGGGAGATGTGGTGGAAATTATATGGCTTATCTCCATCAAATTCAATAGTTTCAGTTGAAAATTCCATTACAAGTGGTTGTAGATTGTTTAGTGCCGTAGACCACCCAGCGAAAATACGATCTTCTCCATTCTCTTTATTTACAGATTCGTCGTCCTCCTTAACTAGTATCACTCCTTCCGCGGCCGATTCGTTGTCGTCCAACTCTGCGCCGCTGTCAAGCAAGAGATCTCTAAATTCTTCGTTAAGAATGTTGTTCTCCGTCATACACAAAAATGCTCGAAATCCACAGATCTTCCTTTCAAAGATCGATTATACCGCACTTACTGATAGCACACCTCGCGAGCGAGGATGTTCACACAAATGAGTCTATACCCGCGCCAAAATGCAGCCGGCCGTCGCAGGCATTGGGCGCGAAAACACCCTCGTCGTGAATGCCTTAGGCCTATGTTATACTTCGGCGACGCGTCGGTGACGCTGTGTTGCGCGGGCTGCTACGCACTGCGTAACAGCCCGCGTAGCACTGTCACCGACGTCGCCGACAACAGCGTCGCCGAAGTATAACATAGGCCTTAGGGCCCGTTTATACTTAGACGCCGAGCGACGCGATGGCATGTGAAGTGGCCAAATTGATCGATCGCGTCGCTCAATCAATATGGTCATTATACGTAGCGTCGCGTCGCTCGGCGTCGAAGTATAAACGGGGCCTTAGACCTATGCCTTATACCTCGGCGACGCGTCGCCGACGCTGCGACCTGTCACCAACAGCCCGTCTCCGACAGTGTTGAGTATCTAACGACTACAGATTTACAGATTCAACGAACTTACCAGCATTTTCGTTAAATTTCTTCATTGGAGTTTAGCTAAGGCCTTTTTCGTTAAATCGCATTGAAATTAAATTTATACGGAATTCTCGAAATTCCCAGGAAAATTTAACTCTTAATTAATGTAAATTGTATTTCGAAATGCTCCTCGTAGTATCATTTCAGAAAGCGGGGAAACACTACTTATTTGAATCAGTTTCTCTTCCGCCATTTCGTACTTTCCGGTTTCAAGGCCGCCTTTCATATTTTGGCTATTCTGTGTCAGCTTCATTCTTCACCGTTCTCTTCACGCTTTCACTTTTCTTCAAAGTTTTATTTTGTGTTACTTGCTCTGCAAGAAAGCGAAAAGGCCTAAACGCGAATAAAACGGGTGGGAAAGACCGAAAAGCGAAGAAGTGACAAAGCGAAGGGAACATAAGGATTAGCCTCCCACTCCCTCCCCAAACACTTAGTGTTCCAGCAAGCTGAACGGATTTTCGCACAGCATTAGGCAACTGTTGTGAGACTAACCATAAAAGAACATTGAAAGTAAAAATGGCGCTATTGGTGTCCGCAAAACGAGCGTTTTCGCACTTCGTAATTCGAGGTCCGGTGGGGATGATGGCAGTGCCGGGAACGAAGAACTAACCCACAATAAAATACTCCATCGGATCGCATTTTCTGCTACCCTTGGATGACGTCGCCGACGTCGGTGACGGATGTATGACACCCCCCGCGGAGCTCTCGGCGACGCCGCTGGCGACGTCGGCGACGCGTCGCTGAAACATAACATAGAATTTTATTGTGTTCTCAAAACCTGTATTGTTCAGTGACCTCTCTTCAGTGTTCTCTATAATGTTGAAGCCGCACGTGAAAAGAAGAACCTATTAAAGGGTGCAAAAATCACATAAAACGTTAAAGAAATCAAGACATATAAGGAATAAAACAGTGGTAGAGACAGGAAGGAGGTCGTACGGATTCCGCTTCGGAGGGGAGGCCGTAAATTTTCAGCAAAAATCGTACCCTACGCTTGACCCTGCTGCAGATCCTGCATCTGCTCAGGTCTAAACGCTCATGAGAAAATAAGAAGGAGAAGTGAGAATGATGGACAGGAATGTTAGGAGAAATCTTGGAAGGAACTGGCAGCACTTATGAACCAGCAAACACCTCACTTCCGAAGATTCTTTGCTGGTGAACAGTGGCCCATACTCGGCGCGTGCATCACAAATCGTATTCAAGCTGTTATATTACGGCAGAACAGATTATCTGTGACAGAAATCAGCCTTGTGGGGCCATTTACATCTGGTAGGGCAAAAAACTCGACAAGTACAGAGAAATCTAGTGTGCAGTGGTATCTCCAACAGCCAAGTGATTTGCAGCTAGAAAATTCGTCCCAGTTTGCCTTCTTGGGCACAGATTACAAAGGTTCTTGCAGAGATTCAAATGATCAGCTAGGATAAGATTGATTTTTTGTATTTATTTTAAAGCTTTAAGCTTTGCGTGCTACCTATTGGTGCACATACACCACGCATGTCCCTTAGTCAATCGCCGAAAAAGCCGCTTTGGAGCGTTAAAAAGCGGCTTTTTTAAATAACTTTTTGAAAAATCAAGTACTTGTGAAAATAAGCGCATATTTGTGCTCAACTCGAGTTCTACCTTTTGACATATAAATCTCAGTGGAGTTGAACAATGCATATAGGCCCGACACAATCAATGGAGTGGACGAGACAACCTGTAGAGCGAGCAACAGATTGTAGAGTGACCGTTTGAGGAGTTTTATCGGAAATTCCCAGCCGCCCTTCTCAGGAATTGTTCTAAGACTGTCCAGCTTGTTTTTGGAGTGCACCGTAAACAATGCATATAGAAGAAGACCTATCAAACGGGTGGGGCGATCACTCGCAAGTGCACGCGCGGGAGAGTTCGTAGCGCAATATCTCTATCAAGTTCAAATCTTTCCGACGGCAACTCGAGGACATTTTAGGCAGCACAAGTTTCCTGGCGTGATCTAAAGCACAACCGTGTAGCTGTTGAATGGACCAAGTTAGAGCGCTGCGAAAATGCGGGTGAGGCTTGTGTGCCGCATTTTTTCCGAATTCAGTGGATCACTGCGGTAAGACGCGACGAGCAAACGGCCTCAAAATGCGTGTGCGAGCAGAGGACTGAAGACACTTTACGAAAACTTGCTCACAGCTACCCAAATACCTAAACTGCCTTAGCCCCTTCTGCTATTTTAGAGCAGCGGACGAGAGCTGTAAAGTTTCCTCGGCCCTTACTTGCCCATGTTTACGTTTTCGACACTAGCAATGCTACAGTTCTGTACAGCTCGAAGAGCTCTATCGAACGGTGTCAATAAGACCAATTTCAGAAAAATCGATTTTGTGACAATTCTCATCTGGGACGAGGCTACTCGTGGCCCCGGCAGACGGACGATGACGTCATCGAAAAATCAATACCTTGGAATCGGGCCATGTTTGTTACCGTTCGATAGAGCTTCTCATGCTGAATTGAAAGGTGTTATTGGCAGTAGGGAAAGATGTAATCTGGACGAGTAAGAGCGAGGAGAGCATCGACCATGGTTGTGCTAAATTGCACGCGCGGGCGTGTTCGCAGTAAGTCTGTCATTTGTGAACCTTTCCGGTTGCAGCTTGTGGGTTTTGTAGGATTCAAAACGTGCTAGTAGCATGCTGAAACACAGCAATCTAGCTTATGACTGGACAAAGTTACAGCGGTGCGAAAATACAGGTTAGCCTTGTGTGGCACGATTTTTTCCGATTTCAGTCATCCACTGTGGGAAGGCGCGGGGAGCTAACGGCCTACAAATGTGCACGCGAGCAGAACACTTTAGGTGCTTTAAGATGATGTGATTGCGGCTTCCAAGCTGTTTAAACTTCCTTAGCCCCAGCTGCCATTTTAGGGCGGCGGACTTAGCGGTTGAAGTTTCCTGCTCCCTTACTCGCCCATATTTGAGTTTTTGACACTCGAAATAAAACCGTTAGCTTCAGCACGAAAAGCTCTATCGAATGATGTCAATTTCTACCAATTTCAGAAAAATCGATTTTTTGACAAATTCTCGTCGAGGACAGGGGCGAGCCTGCGCAGGCGATGACGTCATCGAAAATCGATATTTTCGAAATTGGCCCAATTTCTTCGTTAAAAATCATCTAGGGGACCATCCCGTATCACGGGTGGGTGCTGACAGGCCTCGAGGATATCGCGGATGTTACGTGCGGTCAAACAGCGCCGGTGGTGTAAGGCGAACATCGCTGCCCGGAAAGCAGAAGATGCGGGTTCGAGTCCCGCCTGACGCAAGAGTTTTGATCGCAACAAAACATCCTGTAACAACATCTAGGGGATTATTTGGGGCGCTGATTACGAATCCGACGTCCGTTTTTCAAAATTCCGCCGACTTCGGTAGGTCTTGGATTTTCTTCTGGATAACTGAGGGTCGTCGGGTCAGAATCACCGATCACTCACAGTTATCGGTATGGGTGGTCTCCTAAGTAATCGTCCAAACGGACTTCGGAATCGAGTTTGGTACTCCGAATAAGAACCCGCGTCTAAACGAAGTTTGAGCAAAATCTGTTAAAAAAATTCTATAAGAAGTTATTTAGAAAAACCGCTTTGGAACGCTTCAAAGCGGCATTTTCGGCAATTAACCAAAGGGCATGCGTGGTGCTGTATGTAGAAGCGGCCGTCGCGTAGTCTTATTTTAAAATTCTCCAAACAAATCCTGTTTTCCAAGGCCTCACTTGAAAACTGTTTTACAGAGTGCCTGCACAGCTGACTTCTGGGAAAGGAAGGTTTGCGATAGACACAAAAAGTACAGTACAGTACCACGCATGTCTTTTGGTCAATTGCCGAAAAAGCCGCTTTGGAGCGTTCCAAAGCGGCTTTTTAAGATAACTTTTTAAAATTCAAGTACTTGTGAAAAGAAACATTTGAACTCAGCAGCTCGAGCTCTATCTTTCGACATATAAATCTTAATATAGTTGAACAATGCATATAGGCTCGACACGATCAATCGAGTGTGCGCGACAACCTGTAAAGAGCGAGCGAGCGACAGCCTTAAAATGAGTGTTTGGAGAGTTTTATCGGAAATTCTCAACCGCTCTTCGCAGGAATTGCTTTAAGACTGTCCAGCTTGCCTTCGGAGTGCGCCATGAACAATGCATATAGGATCGGACCTTTCAATGGAGTGGGCGCGATAGCTTGTAGAGTGGTCGTTTGGGTGTTTTATCAGAATTTTCCTGCCGCCCTACTATGGAATTGCTCTAAGGCTGTCCAGCTAGCCTTTGGAGTGCGCCGGAAACAATGTATATGCAACCGAACCTATCAATCGGGGGGTGAGCGCTCGCAAATTGCGCGCGCGGGCGTGTTCGGAGTGCAATATCGGTCAAGTTCCAATCGTTTCGACAGCAACTCGTGGGTCTTGTAGGCAGTGATACTGTCTAATAGAACATCAAAGTAGATGCAAAGTAGTAGATAGAGCTTGAGCTGCTGAGCTCAAATATATGCTTTTTTCACAAGTACTTGACTTTAAAAAAGTTATTTTAAAAAGCCGCTTTGGAACGCTCCAAAGCTGCTGTTTCGGCAATTGACCAAAAGACGTGCGTGGTACTGTAGTTTCATATTAACTGTCTGCTGCTGCTACGCCGTTGCAAAAATAGGGTCGTGCTTTAGTGTCTTTTCCTCTTTTGCACAAGAGGTCTGATATTATGCAGCCTACTGCGGCACGGATTTACAGGGAATGTGCTAGCCTTTGTTCTTGGCATCTTCCTCGTTAACGCATCGTCTATGGAGTAAGTGGAGTACACGATGCTCTTTGGAATAGGATTTTTGTTGTAAATGAGCAGTGCGAACGAACTTTCACTCCGATAGGAGCCATAGGAGGGCACACTCCAACTGTAGCAATCCTACCGCTATCTCACTTCTACCTTCGATATAAAATTCTTTGCTGCACCATGCAGAAAAACTATTCATGATTTAGATACAGTGTGATATTCCCATTTGGCTCGTTGGGTTTCTAGGTGCCGTTTCCAGATTCTCCGTTGTGTTGACAAGGGATTTCTTCTATGTAGTCGAAAACACAAGGTGGTTGGCTCGAAGGCTCTCACTTTGATTCCGCCAGCGTAGTAAGAACGTCCTCGTGTTTGCTCTCACCCTTGAGCCTCTGCACATTAGACAATGGACACGGATTCGGATAATTCAAATCCATCGTTTTTTAAGTCCTGGTGGAACAGTTTGTGCGAACGAAAGTATTTTTGAAAATCCCAGATCACAGGGCAACTCAGATAGGGACGGTTTTCAACAGATCCAATTTTCGGATAATTAAATAACCGATTTTGGTCAGAAATACCCTATCCGATTCGAGGTCTGAAGATAAATAAGTTTTACATATCATAAGAAAATCCTTTTTGTTTAAGCTACTCTAATCTGAACCATCCCAAGATCCGGGCCTTTTTGAGGGATGCCATGATTTACACAATCCTTTCAAATGAGTTCGAAAAAAATGGCGGTTTATAAATATACGAACCGGTACCGGTTCCAATCTTCTTCTTCAGCGTTTGTCCCGCTTCGTCGCGGGGTCCGCTCTTCTGGTGTCATGACGCCACCTTTCCCGGTCCTGCGCTTGATCAGGGTGGACGCCAGTTACCTTCATGTTCATGTGTAACGTATCCGACCAACGCTGCTTCGGGCGTCCTCTAGGCCGCTTTCCTGACACTTCCAACTCAAGGCCTATCTTGCGGACGCTGTCTTGTTTCTCACGCAGAACGTGGCCGTAGCACCGCAAGCGAGCTTCATATATCTTGTCCGCTATCGGCGCGACACCGAACTTCTGCCGAATAGCATCATTTCTGATGCGGTCCATGCGGGAGACTCCAGCCGTCCAGCGCAGCATCTTCGTCTCCATGAGGCTTAGGCGTGTTTCAACTTCCTTAGTCGCAGGCCAACACTCAGCGCCGTACATTGCTACCGGCCGCACGACTGTTCTGTAGATCTTCGACTTCAGGTGCTCTGGTATCTTCCTATCGCAGAGCACACCAGTCAGCGAGGGCCAGTTGGACCAAGCTGCACTCACGCGTGAGTTCACTTCAACCATCAGACCGCCGTCAGACGCCATTGCTGATCCCAGGTATTTAAACACCGAAGTGCGTGCAAGTTCAGTACCGTTAATCTTAACGGAGCCGGACTCGTTCACGTCAGTCGTTAGGTACTCGGTCTTCTTCACGTTCAATTTGAATCTGAACATCGCCAGGCGGTCGCACCAAGCTTGCACCTGCCGTTCGAGATCATCTTTATCTTCGCAAGCGAGCATCACGTCATCAACATAGAACAATGTCCATGGGACAGGCTTCTGAAGATCTGTCGTAATGGCATCCATGACGACAACAAAGAGGAGTGGAGAAAGCGCAGAACCTTGGTGCACCCCAATGGAGTTGGGAAACTCCATTGAGGTTCCAGCTGCAGCTTGCACTCTACTCTTTGGGCAAGAGTAGAGTATCCGCACCCACTCTATAAGTTCCTCAGGTACGTTGTGTTGTCGCAAGGCGTACCATATAACCTCACGCGGTACGCGGCCGAAGGCCTTCTCCAAGTCGAGAAAGGCGATATGCGCCGGCTTCTGTTTCTCGCGATGCTTCCCACCAGGAGGGGGGGGGGGCGGCATGTATAGCATCAATGGTTCCACAACCAGACACAAAACCGCACTGGTTGGCAAGCCTGACGATTTCACGAATTCGTCTATCGAGGATCCGCTCGAACAACTTCATGCTGTGCGAAAGCAAGCGAATCGGACGGCAATTGGAGCAGTCTGCAGGACTGCCCTTCTTCTTCCAAATCTGAGTCGTCGTACTGTTGTGCCAACACTCCGGTACTTTCTTCTCCTTTACTACCTGGTTGAAGAATTCAGCCAACCGCTCTGCAGGTTACCAGAGATTCGACTTCCAAACATCGGCTGCCAGATCATCCGGTCCTGTCGCCTTGCATGGCTTCATCTTCTTCAGAGCCGCTTCTGTTTCCTTCACGGTGATCTTGGGAACGGGACCTTGAACAGAACCCACAGAAGGGATGGCCGAGTGAGGAAATTCCATGGTGGAAATTTCCTCAAAGTAATCACGCCATCGCTTCAGCGCATTTTTGAGGTCTGTCAGAAGATGGCCGCTCTCATCATTGATGCCAAAGAACTTTTCAATATCCTTCGTATGGCGATGGCGGGTCTTTGAAAGTCGGTACAATTACCGCTCACCATCGCAGAACTCGAGCTTTCGGTAGACATCACCATAATGAGTGGCTTTGGCAAAAGCCACGGCTTTCTTTGCAGCCTTCTTCGCCTTCTGATACTTCTGCCAGTTGTCGGCTGTTTTATCGCAGAGAAACACATGATGAAACGATTTCTTCTCTCTAACCTTCGCATTCACATCGTCTGTCCACAACCATGTCTGCTTGTCGACCTTGCGTCGTCCAGGCTTCGTTATGCCGAGTTCCAACCTTGCAGCTTGGCGTATCGCGTTGGTTGCTCTCTTCCAAGTTTCGTCGACAGTCGTGACTGTCGGCAACCGTATGCGGGAAATCACAGCTGCTTCCTTCTCTTTCATTCACCACCACTTGATTCTCGCAGCACCAACCTGCTGCACTCTCGGAGGGGTGATCTTAAAGGTGCAGACCAGCGGTCGATGCTGTGGGGCGACCGTCTCATACGGCACTATCTTCGCGTCTGTGACATTGCTTCGGTCGCGATCCTTGACAAGGACAAAGTTTATCTGAGACTAGGAGCTCCCACTATAGTATGAGATGAGGTGGAAGTCGCGTTTTCGGAAAACGGTGTTCGCAATGGTGGGACTATGCGATTCCGCATACTCAAGAATGCGCTCACCATCGGCGTTACGAGACCCGTATCCGAAACCACCATGACAGCTTCACCCGTCCTTCGCAGCACCTACGTGCCCATTAAGGTCACCAGCGACTATGATGACATCTTTCGGCGGTACCTCTGCTGTCTTCTCAACAAGCAGGCTCCAAAACTCTTCCTCGGCTTGATCGGAGCAGCCATTCCGCGAAACATACGCAGAGAAAAGTGATAGACTCGCTCCTTTGTGGCGACAACGATCTTCATCAACCGATCGTCATAGCGTTCGACGCTTACAATCGAGTAACGAAATCGTTCGGAGACGATTATTCCGACACCACTGGTGGTTTTGGGACTTCCACATAGAACGGCCTTGAAGTCACGTCCTATGTCCCTTGACTTGCTGCAGGACCACCTCGTCTCCTGCACCGCACAGAGGTCAACTCTTCTACGCTCCAATGCTTTAACGAACTCGCACGAGCGGCGCGTCAACGTACTCAGATTCAGCGCTGCTACGCGGGTCCTGCTTACGTCACGGGTCTTTCGGACTAGCTCAGTTGCCTCCCGATGCTGTCCTCGCATCAGAGACCCTCGCATACTTTCCACACTTGCCGGGACTTTATAATCAAAATTTTATGCTCTATCTGTTGAGCTGTACAAGAATGCTTAAACTTTCCTCTGTGGAGATATCTTGCAGGCCTTCGGATAAAGACTGCACGGACAATCCATTTAGTAGAGAGCCTTCCTAGCGGAATCCTGTTCTAGTTTTTTCATAATATTTCTCAGGTTTTTCTAAGATCCTCGCCATCTTTATGAACCTTTGTGATACCCAGCACGATATTTCTCGAGACTAAGCTGAATACGTAAGAGTAAAAATTCATGGTAATTGAATTTTATCACGCAACATGCCAAATTGTTCTTCCAGTGTCATGCCAGTGGAATGAAGTTGCATCATTCATGAATGAAGAAAAACTTCTGAGGAGGAGCACCGTTATTTTAGGCATCAGTGAATATTTCGCCTCCAAGTCTATGTCTTGGAGAAATTTTTTTGCATTTTTCGTGCAGTCTTTATCCGAAGGCCTGCAATATATCTCCACAGAGGAATGTTTAAGCATTCTTGTACCGCCCAATAGATAGAGCTTAAAATTTTGATAATAAAGTATACAAAATTCGTGCCTAGTTGTTTATGAAGCCTTTGGCTCGAAGCCTGCGTCAAAATATCTCTATAGAGGAATTTTTAAGCGTTCTTGTACAGCCCATCAGATAAAGCTCGAAATTCTGACATGAAAATGTGTAGGGCTCGCACCAGTGCGACTCTTTACGCTGCCTTTGTAAACCCTCTAAATAAGTAATCTACTGTAAATGTCTGGTCGATCTGTGAAGTTCGCCCTCAGTCGGGTCGCGGTCGACCTGCAGGCTGCCGTGCTCGGCTAGGTCACCATCGCACGGCGGCGAGGGCTGCCTTGGAGATTGTCGCGAAGCGGCGGGTGGCACAGTGCGAGTCGACGCTAATTGACTCCGGAGGCACTGTCGGCATCGTCAGTGCGCATCCGAGTCGGGACTAACGACTATCACCCAGTTTCCAGTGGCACCACGTGGAGGAACGGACATCGCCACCGGTACCGGTTCCAATGTCTACTGCATATGTTGCCCCATGTCCTCGATCATTTCAAACGCTGCAAGATCCCTGATTGATGTCTTTGATGTGAGGTGCAGTCCATCAAAGAAAGCAATATCACGGCCGCTCGCGTGGGTGCACCACTGCTGGAGCACATCGCTCATTTTGTACCCTATTTCCATCGAGTATTCTACCGCTCTGATTACAGCAGGGCATGAATTTTATAGCGAGAATGCCGCATGTTGCACGGCTGCTTATTAATCGCATTTTGACACCAGGTTGCACAGTTGTTATGTTGAGAATGTATCTAGGATGCCGTGACAAGTTTTCCTTCTTTGTTGCAATCGGACAAAAGTAACGGAATGTCGTAGTCAGTTGATATATGAACAAGCAGTTGCCTAAGCGTAACATGGATCGTTTTGTTTGATGTGAGACTTCGGTCAGTGGAATATTAGTGGCCCCATTGAAATAAAAGGACTAGCCGCTCCGTAACCAACGAGCGGTAAAGTTTGTAGGCTAGCTCAAGGGGAAGAGGACTCGTGTTGCAGATGATGTTAAAAATCGAGTACCCGGCGATCAATTTTTCAGAATCAGAGTAAGCCGTTCGACCGTCCCGCTGGAACGCCCGTTATTCAGCCGGGTCGTCGCTGACACATCATTCCTCGATCAGTGATCGCATTAAGTGTTGACCGAAGCAGGCCCGCTGCTATCGAGGCGGCATGTCAGGATGACGACGGGCAGCGTCGGCGGCCATAAACCGTGCAGCAAGAGGACGCTGCTGGGTCATCGGACGACCCTTCCCGCCGCTGTCCAGCGACGGCTGCAATCGCAGTGAGCGTAAGCGATCGGTCCGTCCTTCCTCCATTAGCACACGAACCAGGAGATTTGCACGCCTTCGGCGAGAAAAAAGTAGGCGAGAAACATGCTTATGCCATAAAAGACAAACATTTTTTAAACAGGAGAGAATATTTCTTTATTTCTTTATTCATCTTTTCTTTATTCAATATAATATATATTATAAATAAATAATTTTTAGATAGATAGATAGATAGATAGATAGATAGATAGATAGATAGATAGATAGATAGATAGATAGATAGATAGATAGATAATTACTTAGTGCACTCCATGGTGCGCTTGCATGACAAAAAAACAAAGCATAAGTCGTTTAATTCCAAGTACAACAAAAAATAAACCAATCCTGCCAAATACGCCTACAAAGAGAAGAGAAAAATGTGATTTAGAATGCTGGGGCAATCACAAAAATCAAGAATTGTTCGAAAAGAAAAGGTGGAGTAGTAAGCTAGAAGAAAAGAAGTATTCATAGGATCTGAAACTAAGGTAGAAAAGAAGGCGTACTTCCAGGAACAAGCAAAGCAGTGATTATAACAAGCATTTCTGAGAGTTATTCTTTCAAAAAATATAATGATGCTAAACGGGTACAATTGTGAAAATCGTAACATCAAAAGGTCGCAATGGCCTTCTGTACGATTTGAATTCTTCACCGGATGAATTTGAGGATGTACGCGACATTTTGCAAAAATATTCGCAAGGGCGTTTCAAATGTTATTGTTCGGAGAATCAGCTACGGCATCGTACGAAGCCTTATTCGAAATCGAGGTGGACTGCACAACCATCTTTCCAAAAGCAGCGGATTATTCATCGTCTACTTAGGATTTTATAGATCGTTTCTGATTTAGTATGAGCTTATCTAATGATAAACGGAATCTCTTCGAAGAGCAGGACTTCATCAATAGGAGGGCAATATTTGAATCACCTTGTCGCTCACTGCAGGCACTGACAAACTGTAGGATTACGTTTAGTTGAAAATGCAAAAAAAGCAAAAAAGGCAAAGTAAACACCTGTCGTGTTGCTCAAAGAGAATTTTGATGGGTAGAGCAATAGACAAGACCCAGCTCTTCTTCACGACTTCGCTGAGTGGTAACTGCATGACGACAGCTTGGGCAATAAGGACAAACTGGTGTGATACTTATCCTCCCCTTTTCTTCGCTGAAAAAAGGCATATGGTGCTCACAGAAGCAAAGTACATAGAAGATGGTAGTGCCACCTAGGAATACTTTTGAATTTTTATCTTTAGTCTAATGGTAAGAGTTCGAATTCGTCGAGTGTTAGTGTTATGTTTACGGGGGGAGGTCGTTTGAATCAAATTCGAACACGAACAAATTCAGGCCGCTGATTCCGTTAATTCGTTGCTTGAATGATTAAATGGAGGCCAAGCACTCGTAAAATGTAAGAAAAAGAAAGAAAGGAACTCCGAGGTGAGTGCTATCCTTCTGACAAAGACCGTTCCAACTAAACCATTTATTTGGATTAGCAGAGAGCCACGTAACAATGCATGACCAGTACCAGCACCACCTTGTCTCTATGTAATGTGGTTTAACTGCATTCAGGGAGGTGTAAACAGCTGGTAGTGAATGCGAGCAAAACAGGCAAATTGGAACCGACGCCCCACAGCTTTCCGGAAGTGTCTGCTCGCCACACATCCAGCCCGCTACCAACCCCCCCCCCATGTTTTGCTTCACTCAATAAGCAGGTCTCCTCTTACAAGTAGCAGCTGTTACTTCGTTACTTTGTTACATTTGGTTGAAGTTATTGGTAAATAATTTAGCCACAGTAACCACGAATTACATGCAGCTTTCAGAAGCTTTTCTTGTACGGTACTTTAGTTGCAAAACTTTCAAAAAAAAGGAGCGTTTTGAATTTTTAGCAATTTTTCATATAGGAGTTCCAGCACAACTCACCAATAATGTACTACGCGTTTTCTGAGCGTAGAAGGCTTCTAAGGGTTGAGATAGGAAAGAGACATTTGCGTTGAAAGGACTTCGCCTACGCCACAACAATGGGGGGGGGCACACATTTTTGCAAGGAATTCTAGGATCTGTCATAGTGGGGAGGTTGCAATTCCCTTTCTCACTTTGATAACATATGCAGCATTGGAAATAAACTATAATACGGAAGCGAGACCCTGAACTAGCCCACGAGTTGGCCTTTCTTTGCAGTTTCTAAGCCGGCAAAGGTCACAACTGTTTCCTTTCGTTTCGCTCTCCTAGCGATGCCTCTTCTGACAAGGATTGATCCGAATTCTGTTTTTGGTTGCTGAAGGGCATTAAACTTCAACAGCTATCCCAGTTACATATAAAAAGAACTAACGTCGACTGATTAAACATGTCTCCATTGCTCGCCACGTCTTTTTTTCAATCTCGCGAGGTCGGCCTAGCAATTCCCGCATTTTCATTGCTTCTTAAAAAAAGATCCTTTCGTCAAAGGCGTACAGGCAGTTTGGGCACTATTCCAAAAGAATTGAGTGAATGAAGCTCAGGTAAAACCGGCCTTAACCTGGCCGAATTTAAACCAACTTCATGGTAGCGGAAAACCCCAATTTTCGAGTTACGCATGACACTCTTCAATCTCAGAAGGGATATTCCAGAATCAGATCGAAATTTGGGCAATATGTTTATAAGAATGCAGCTCATCTTTAAAAAATGACGATCTTCGAAATGGTGATACAGAGCTCGAATGCGACGAAAGATTTTACTAAAATTCCGCGATTTCACAAGGCGACAGGTAAAGATCTATTCAAGCGACCCTTTCCTCATTTTGTGCAAAGTTTGAGGAAACGAAAAATATTCTGTTGAACCACCTCCGTTCATATGTAGGTATTGGGATAAAGAGTGGAAATCATCTAGTGTGCACTCGATTTGACTGTCTGTCCCCCAACGACGTCGGTGAAGGTCTGCAATATTGCAAGTCAGCAAATCTTTTAAAGAACAGTAATGCCTTCTAAAGTGCACTGTTCTTCAGTTCGTTATAACCGTTATTCCACTTGCCCGTGGTAATACTAATGAAGACACGAATAGAATAAAACGACATACTTCGATTAGTGTAGATTATGTGGGATAAAACAGGGAGCTTTGCTCATCATTTTATCAACAAATAGTTTCCTCGAACAGTTCTAAACTTCACCTCACTATCGAATGATTTTTTGTTGCTAAGTGGTGTATTGCTGGTGTACTTTAACACAAAATCTAGGGGACAAACTCTTCGTTTGAATTAGAATTTCGTGGTAAGAATTTAAGGACCAATTTCGAAGACCTATGCTAGTCATGTACGGTCTTACAGTTACATAGTAATAAAAGGTCTCCAAAACATTGTGTGACACTGACAAATATCAGGTTGAAGTTTTAGCCTTTCAATAATGTAAGAGTTGGACCTTGTTTGCCTTTGCCTACTTAATTCTGCCTTTTCTCCAAACATGTCGCCTAATCTTTTTATTTATTTATATATGGGGGAGTATTTCTGAGAGGTCCACAGAATAGAACTTTAATTCTATTTGGAACTATTCAACAACGTTTTCTGGTGCTTCGCTAGCGCTGTCAACCCAGACGTTGCCGTGTTAGATATTTCTATTTTACCAGTGGTCCTTTCTGACATGGATGTTTTCAACTCCCTTAGTCTTTCCACCGCTTAATCTTCAAGTGTTGAACAAGGTTATGGTTATTTGAATTTAGAACTCAACGTTGAAGCTTCTGTCCTGGTCCAATGCTAAATTTGCCGAAAGTTCGGTAATAATCAAAATTTAAGTTGGGATATTTTTTAAAAATGCTGCATTCTGTTGTTCTGCTGCATGCTGTATTCATTTCGATGCCCGCCTGGGTTCATCATAAAACCTTAAACAGCTGCTCAACAAACTTTGATGCGGAGGTGACGTTCGACGATATATTGTTCTCCACCCGAGGGACGAGCTTTCTACCCCTTGTTCTCCTCGCACACCCACCCCAAACCCTGCTCGAGATCCAATGGCTGCCTTACGAGTAGTGGAGGCGCAGACATTTGGAACGCTCCTGTTTAAAGGACAGTGGAAGAACGCCACTCCGCCCTAAATCGATACTAGCCGACCTGTATAGATTGCTCTATCAATAATGCTTAGCTATTGTGGAGCCTGCCCGGCGAAGCTCATATTCATGCGATATCTGCTTGAAACCGTTAACTCAGCCGAAAAATTGAGGACGTCTGTCAATATTGATAGTCTGATCGATACTGTTCTGAAGCTTACACATTCTCCATCATCCATGCATTCGATCTCAACCAGTGAACACTGGTTGGAAATAGCAGCGATCAAGATTTGAAGCCTGTCGAGCACCCATTAATTTTACGCCGACGGATGGACGGAACAGCATGCAGAGTTACAAGCACTCTTATGCAATGTGTAGTATTGCCCACTTGGAACAGTCTAGGGTGCGGTTCATGCAATCCATCTGTAAAAGAATGGATCCGCCAGATCCAATCCAAGGATGTGAGATGTCGTCAATGAATTGAAGAGTTCAAAACGACGACGAGAAGACAACTAAGCCACAAACGATAGTCTTCAAGACGGTGAGCAAGCGATACCATGCTTCATGAGCCCCTTGACCGCCTGTCTGTGTCGCTATCGTTCTTCGAATCGCTCTTGGTAAGCATCTTTGTAGACCCCACTAAATAAAGGCGAAAGTTGCTAGCAAGTATTGGATTTCCCTGCAACGCTGAGTCATCGTAATCATCATCGTTTTCACTACCGTAAAGTGAAGAAAAAATATCATGAGGAGGTCTTCAGTTCGCTGGTTTCTATCGTGGTGCTCCCTTCGTGGAAATATTGCCTGCAAGCTTACAAGAATTTCCAAACGCCAGTGTTTTCCGCCCTGTTCTAAAACTTAGAGAACGGGGTCCCTGAATATATGCTATTTTGCTTACTCTCCTTGGCAGGATTTACGTCGCAGATTTTCCCTCTCTTGCTGTTGATTTTTTTTTATTCGCTTAGTGTTTACTTTGCCATTTTACTCCGACAATAAGATGGATATCCGACTTCAGTGTTCACTTATCTTCCCCCAAATTCCTTTCATTGTTTTGCTTGGTAAGATATTTTTGTACCTCTTGTTATCATTTGTAAGCTTCCCATTTGCCTCCTTTTTATTGATTCCGCTAGTAGTCGTCGTGTGCGCTTCAGTGGGAGTGACGGACTTACTAACCATGGAAGGGTCTCAGTCGTGTCTGAACGAGGGAAATGGATTGATAATCTCTACCCTTCAAATAGTTGAAACACATGTTTTTTTTTTGCTGAGTCCTTGAACCCAAAGAGTAACGGGCCCTTGAAGTTGGGTACAGTATTGCACCGTCAGCATGTACCCACGTGCATACGTGCGCGAGCTGACCTATGGGACCTGGCGAAAGGCTCTGCGGCATGCAAATCGGTGGCTCAGCAGGTTGCGACGCTGCCTCATAGGTGCTAGGGCAAATGTTCGACACCCATGCTATGCACTATTTTTGCAATTTTTATGACCGCCGCCTCCTTTAAGAGTCCGCTTCCTACAATATCCTACACGTTTATTTCACTCTAAGTTGTCAAATAAGGGTAAGTTTCGTAATCAACACCCCAGATAACCCTTATAGACGAAGTTTGGGCGGAACCGGTGACCTCGACAGCCCTCTCACCCAATCCTGCTGTAACCTACTGTGATTGACGAATTTCAAAATGTGTCAAATTCATGATCACCACCACAAACAACCTTCCTGGATGGGGTTTGGCGAAAAAAATTTTCTACCTCTCCTCGCCCTCTGCTCATGAAAGTACAATAGTGCCTTAAAGGCAGTCTCAGCTTACTTCCTACATATCTCCTACACATTTATTTCACATTAAATTGTCAAATAAGGGTTTACTGTGAGCTGTGCTTCACCGACTTTTCTCACATTCTGTATTATACAATATTTTTGTTTTTCAGCGAATGTTAAACAGTGACCTTACAGCAGCTACGGGTGGGTTTCAGCAGGTACGGGTGACTAGGACTGTCGAGGTCATAATTACCAATCGCCCAAACCTCGCTCAGGGGGCAGGGCTATTTGGGGTGGAGATCCCGAATCTGACATCCGTTTTTCGTATTACGCTGGAGTACGGCGAGTTACAATAGGTAGGGGGTGATTAATGGTAAGGTCATAGTCACCTCTTCGCCCAAACTTCGTCTATAAGAGTGATCTGGGGTGTTCGTCACGAATCTGACCTATATTTGACAATTTAGAGTGAAACAAATGAGTAGGAGATGTTTAGGAAGCAAATTGGTAAAGGAGGCAGCGGTCATGAAAAACTTAAAAACAACGCATGGCACGGGAGTCGAACATCTGACCTAGCACCTTGAAGCAGCGTCACACCCTGCTGAGACACCTGTTCACTTGCCGCAGATCCTTTCGCCACGTCCCATAATCTGAGCGCGCACGAATGCAGGTGGGCACTCGCTGACGGTGCGATACTAAACACCACCTTCGAGGCCGTAGATCTTTTGGTTCAAGGACTCAGCAAAAACGAAACCTGTTTTTCAACTATATGAAGGAACGACGTTTTCGCAGTACCATGCCCGGTTCAGACCTACGCCAGAAACACTTCCCTGGTAAGATGCCGTCCAGAGCCGTTAGCCCTCGCGACTTGCATGTACACGGTTGGACCACTGCTCGTTTCACATTAAATTACACAGTCCAAAACCCTTGACTCGTTTCTCTCAATTTACTTGTACCGTCATCTTTCTGTTAATTAAATTTTACCTTACCAACTGCCATCATAAACTGCCATGTTTTTTCATTACGACCGTTTTGTTCACGCCGTGTACATGTTGCTTAATTCCAGACCGTTGGACACTATATAATGGAAATAAATTATTTAACTAAACGAACGTATGTAAGTATTCGCCTGCATTTCCTTTCGAATTATTCACTGCCATACAAAAGCAATTGCAATATACATATGTTCCAGTAGAAGTGATATTCCTCCGGTAGTCTTCATTCCTTTGCCCTTAAATGGGAGCCACCGCATGGCCGAACACAAGATTTTTTCGGCCTCACACAATACTCCGTCAAACGAGCATTTACTATGGGAGCGCCCCTGTACGGAATGAGATAGCAGCGGTGTTTAATAGGAAGTGAATGCCTCTCGACGTTGCAGAGTCCCTTTTTCGGTTGAAATTGGAAATGTGTAGAGCCATAAAACTGTAAGCAGTACCTTTTATCACAGAGGAACCAGAAGCACAGTAGTTCAATCGTATGGTTGCCTACAGCTCCACCACAGTACAGATATCAATGGGACACGGACATCCCCAACAACCATGACGCCCGTCCAAGCACCAGAAAACAGCGTTGCAAACCCGCCTTGCAGCCCAAGGGTATGCGCTGACTCACCACCGGTAAATTTTTACCGCATATTTTTAACGCGCGGAAATTCGCCCGTAGATTCCGGTAAATTCGGTAAATCGGCTAATTTTCCAAAAATTTAATATTCCCTCAAAAACAACTTGTTTTAAGCGGCAGCAAAATGTTCCACCATATCGCTTGATAAGCCGCGCTATAAAGGTTTCGGCTGCATTTTCTCTGTCAAATTGCTGTAAGTCGTTGATGAGTCCGGCCCCAGGAGATCAGATAGACTAGCAGAGTACCTTCCAATGCCTTACATCTTGGAGTAAATGACGGGAATAAGACATGGGCGTATCTTCTCCTTACTCCTCTGACGAGCGTCTATTATGAGAGCTTCTATATCTTTAGTTCAAATTGTCTCATGTCGTGTGGCGAATCTCACCGCGAGGTACTATCCTAGTGAAGCGCGTTTTTAACACTGGAGTGCACCATCTTCGCCTCGTGATATGGACATGGATGTTTTAATGGGGTTGAAGACCACGAACGCTAATAATAAGTTATCGGAGAAAATAGAAGCAATCACTTCTAAACTGAGATCGGACGCATGTTTCCTGCTCCATTCGATAGATAGAAACATGATTTTGTATGAAAGAAGTCGTTAAGTTTTCCGGTAAATTTGGGTAACTACCAAAAAATTTCGTTAAGAGAATTTACCGCCAAAATGCCGCTAAATCCGCGGATCGGTAAATCGTCCAGCGTTAAGCGAGCGCACACCCGCACACCCCTGTTGCAGCCGTGGCGACATCGCAGCGTACGTGCGCAGCATAGTACAACCGCTCTGCCACCGCATCATGCATGTCCGCAGCTCCGACGCCCGTAGTGTAATGGCACGAGGCGCCTCTTGTGGGCGCACTCTCGCCGCAAACCAATGAACTCCTTCCAGCTCCCTTGTTCTGGAGCCCGCGAGTTGCTACGACACTGCCTTGGGTGGTCTGCACGTTTTAAACGGCCTCCGTGCCGAGTCGGCTGTTCAGATTTCAAACAAGTACACAACTAAACCAAACACGGAGTGCGACGCGCATTCGTAAAAGAGCTAGAAATAGGAGTGCTTCCCATCATCTTCCCAACCTCTCATACGGCACTGAGTTCGCGAGATCTGCAAACAAGAGAAAAAATATAATATAAATACAAAGCAACGCTTTCCATAGCTGAAAGCCTCTGACCTTGCTTCTCTTTTCACAACGCAGTTCAATCTCAGTCTGCACAGACTTGCCCAAAAAGTGTGTTCACCTTTCAATATTGCGGCGCACGAAAGCCTTGTTTGCTTTTTTTACCTGACGAAAGCACAAGTTCCATAAGTTTCCATACGCACGGGACTCACAGTGCTATCACAAAGTATAAGCTAATTGCTCAGAATTTAAGGCCGAAATTAGCTTATTAAAACGGACTCAGTAATTAAGAAGCGACACTATTTCCCGATCAGAAAGGACTTTTCTCAACTTATGACATTCCACTTTTTGAGGGCCTCATCTAGACAGTGATTATTGGTCGGATATTTATCCATATATTCAGTCGTCTCTTCATCGCCGGGACTAGGACCAAGACATTATCGTGGTGTCGAAGACAAGTTTGCATTTGGACAGAGAGGCAATTACAGGTCAGTGTGTAATTCAGGAATCCACAGTACATTCTTGAGATTGCTTGAACCAAGAAACTTCTTCTGCGTCCCAGAGATAGGGGTTTGTGGAATTTGTAAGTGAACCGTAGAGCATAGATAATCCTAAACGTTGTCCTGAATGAGTTTACCCAATTCCTTTCAATATTTATTGAGGTAGAAGCATTTAAACATACACCTGAGTTAGAGCTTTGGTTCTGCTGCCTATCATTCGCCATCCTGCTATGCTTATGAAGAACACATGTTGAAAGCCAGTATCAATCTCAAGCCCTTCCTCGGATGTTCACGAATGATACTGGCAACCCAGAATATTCTCTACTCTAATCAAGTAGAACGTACAGGAGAGGTCACGTGGAGCGAAACATATATTCTATTCTCTCTCAATAAAAT
The DNA here is from genome assembly GCA_947359475.1 of Heligmosomoides polygyrus bakeri. Lineage (NCBI taxonomy): Eukaryota > Metazoa > Nematoda > Chromadorea > Rhabditida > Heligmosomidae > Heligmosomoides > Heligmosomoides polygyrus. The sequence continues at coordinate 32,916,874 of OX375866.1, read as the reverse complement.
TACTGTCCTTCCATTAATTGCGACTCTTCGAATTTTAATCTAAAATGTTGAGATTGCGCGAAATTTTCACTGAGGGAGAACTATAAACTCAAAAGATCACGGCTCTCTCCAGAGTCACGCCATCCATCCCAACTTAAGGTTCTCCATTTTCCACCGTTCTGTATATCCACTCCAAAATGTCCAATAACATCCTCTCAATATACTCTCGGACAACTCAGTGGCAGCGCATCGCCCAACCTTCGAATTCATTCCGCCGTATCCCTTCAGAAAAGTCAAAAGAGGCCACAACGTATTTTGGACAACACAATTTTTCCAGGCGCAATTCTGACCTCTTTGAGAATGGGTTCTCATAACACGTAAGAGGCAATAACGAAGAGATACTAACCTTCTCATCGAAGATGACGAACCAGACTAGTTGCGGATAGCCTAACTTCTGCCCACCCCATCATCAACCCATACTGCACCTTTCTCTACTGTCACTGAAATTATCTTGAAAGGGCGCAACTCTTAGGAGATTTTCGTTCTATAAGCGTTCAAAACACGCTTTTTTCTTTACACAAAGTAATGGCACTTGCAACTACACTTACAACTTGGTTCGTTTTACTCCATCGATGATTAAAAAATCGAGAACTTCCCGTCCTAATTTCTTGGAAACCTCTCATATAATGGCTCGAAAAAACGACAGTACCCTACAGCGGATGGAGGATAAAGGACGGCGTTGATCAAACCCTTTGAGATACACCAGGAATTCTACTTCTACAGGATCCCGTAGAAGTAGAATTCCTGGTACCCCAAAGGGAGGGTAATTTGAATGTGTATTTGGTCGATACAATTACTTGCGGTGGCCAGCAGATGAACAAATCGTCCCGGATGGAAGGCTTCGTTGGCCTCGGCCGAAAATCCGAACCAGAAATCTGAAATTGTGTGCACCCGTTTTTAGGAGAAAGAAGTTGGGAGAGGGAGGGAGGGGGAGGTCGTGTCATGCATCGTGTCATGCATGCGGTACATATGTCAAATAATCGCTTCAGCGCTGCAGTGCAGCAGTGTGCAAGTTGTTCCTCCGCTCCTTTGGTCCTATTAGTGTGGAAGAAAAACGAATGATCTATTTTTGATATGTAAAGTCATTCATGGTCATCCCAAGGTGGAATCTGAGGGCTTGTTTGATTGATTCATCCGTCGACGAGAGGGAACAGGCACAAGCCATGTTTTCCAAGGCCTAATTCAACACATTTCTGTGCAATCCCAATGAGCGGGGTCCACCTCAGGACGGGACGTGAGTTCTGGCCCATTGGCGTGTCCACTCCCTACTTGCCGGGCTTCCTCGGGTGTAGTGACTGCCTCACGTTGTACATTACGTTGCATTTGTTTCCCTTTCAACTTTTATTTAAATGTGTGCATAAAGTGGACCCCGCTTATTGGGATTGCACCAACATTTCTTCCAAATTGATCAAAAGCGTTCAGCTTCCCGGTGGCAGGTTTAGAAATGTTGTCGATGAGTACCTGCCTGAGTGATCATGGTTCGCTGTTCACTGGCCTGCGCGTGAAGGTTTCTTTTTGGCCAAGCTTGTGTAATGGTTATTTTTGGTTCCGTTGTGCTTGTTTCAGCATGCCGTGGCATATAACCAATCTGAAATGCTACTTCTTCTTGGCGCCCGCACATCCACTTCATTTGCTTCGATATTTTTCCGCCAGCGAAGGAGCTTAAGGATGTAGGCCACCTCAACACAGATGCAATTCTTGGACCTCGAACCGGAGTCCCTTCTACTGCTCAATTTTGTGCTCCTTTGCACGCCGAGGAAGGCACAGGACACAGCGTTACGAATCGCCTCTCGTTTTCCGCGTTACCTAAGGTTTTTGGAAATTGTCTCCATCCCAAGCACCGTATCTCCGAGACGTCTCGCACTTCCGTGTCCAATCCGGAGGCTTCTCCAGGTGATGGTACTGAAGCTCTCAACTTTTTCGTAAGGGAAAAGGCGGGACCCCCCTCAATGCCAATCTGACGGGAGCCTCCGCTCTCCTCTGTCGCATTCCGCTTCAAAAACTTTGCATCTGCGAGACACGAACGCACTCTCCTCACCCTCTTCTGAGCAGGGAAGACTTACCCTAGACCTCGCCAGTGTTGCAATACTTGCTTGCTGTCTGATGAACCCGCCTTCGCTCGAACCTCATCTTTCACAGTTGATCTTAGGATTTATTTCTTTTTCTTCCTCTGACTTTGCTTGCTTTGGTCAAATGGCATGGAGCATACCGCACTCCACCTACGTAATAGGTACGCGAGTTTATCCATTACTAAGACTCGGAACAAAAAAGTCGTCAAAAAATTCACAAGATGAATCCATTGATACAGCCATAACAGTTCATAATCAAATATATAGAACATGAAGAAACAAGGAACAAATAATCAAGAAAAAACATCATGAGAGTCAAACAAGGGTCGGCCGGGGATGATCGGATGGTGATGATGATGATGAGTGAACGAGAGCGTGATGGTGGTGTTGCGTTGAGGGTGCACAGCGTGGTCGGTCGACTGAGGAACAAACGGCTGGTGGTGGAATCGGGACCACCGGACAAGACCCGCCCTGAAGGAGTGTGTGTGTGCGTGCGTGCGTTGGGAAGGAGAGCGAAGTGAGTTCACGTGTGGAGGACACACAGCAGATCTTGCAGTTGTTGTTTAGGGAACGTCACATCACAGAGACACTGCTGCTCATGTCGTCGTTGCGCGTCAACCGACGGCTTCTTCAGTCGCTCTCCTCGCCGCCCTCGGCGTCGTCACCGTCCTCTTCCTCGCCGGAATCTCCCTCGTCATCGTCTCCTTCGGCTGAAACACGGCGTGTAAGATGGCTATGTGGTGCTTACACAGTGGTATCGGGTAGCTATCACGGGTTCTAAGCCTTTTAGCCACCTCTAATCCGTAACACGACGTCACGCCGCGTTTACACTACAAGGCAAGTCATCCGCTACCTATCATAATCACACCCGACTTTTACCAAAGCCCTAACCCATAAACCCTGTCTCTTATCTGCCTGGATCATGTCTATGCATTGCATTCTATGCTTCGTAGATCGGCACGCGCTCCTAACAATAGCACTCCAATTCGGCCTCTTAAACTAATCCTTGAATAACCTCCCACTCAGTGCGACACCGTCCTAAGCACTTAGCTCATTACTAACCTTTCTTATTTCCTACCGTTAGCAAGGTCCCAACCGTGTAGCTCGGAGGGAACCTTTCTTCCCTCCGAGCCACACGGTGGCTGAGTAAGGAAAGGAACTCCATCATATGGTTAATCCGAATAAACCATATTCCAAAGCTCACTGTCGCCTAACTTGCGCGGGTTGGCCGCTCTGTTACCGAGAAACTTCATGTGTCATCAAACTACTACACCTGCACAGCTCACATTCTCAATAAAATCCACCTCCACTGTAGTTAACCTCTTAGCAAAACCCACAATCACCACCCATCAGGATCTTCAGAGGGACTTCAAGGCCAACTCAACCCCGCTTTTTGAACTCTCTTACCTTCAGATTTGTCGCCCTTACCTTCAGAGCCATCTCCCTCTCCCTCTGATGATTCGTCGTGGACCTCCTCATCATCGACATCCTCGTCGTCATCCTCATCTTCACCATCAACCGCCGCTTCGATCTCTGAAAAGAGCACACCGTCCAAGGCCACGGCGCAAGTCTACCGTATCTACGTCCCCCCTCCCCGTGTTCCCAGGAGCAGAGGCCTGCCTCCCCAACTGCCCCTGCCCTCAGGAGTTTCCCATGCCTTCTCTTCCCTCGAAATCATCAGAAGTCCGCCTAAATCCCCACGTGAAGATCGATTGTAGATCGATTATGACTGCGACTGCTTGCTGTGTGGCGCGGCGGCTGCTATCGGCGGCGCGTTCATTTGTCGGCCTCTGCGTCCCTGCCGCCCAACGCGGGTGTCTGCACACTCCCCGCCTCGCGCACTGTCTCTCGACCAACTCCGTCGTCAGCGCTCTCGCCCTCACGTCCCCCGTCGTCTTCTTCGTAATGGACGCAAAGCCAAGCACAAAACGCAGCGCAAACCCCCAGAGCAAAGCGAGATCTCGGCCACTCACCCTTTGCTTTGGCAGCCTTCTGCTTGATCACGACCACATCGTCCTGGAAAGAAATCGGTTAGATGGGCGCCGGAAGGAATGGAGAAGCCATTCTACCCCTTGGTGCTGGCTAGGGAACACAGAGCATTCCAATGGAGCCTTACGCTGCCACGAATTCATCTAAGACCCCCTGCTTCAGCCCCTCCAGGTTGTAGATGAGCCACCGTGGTCGCCTAGGCGATCGCCGGCGTGTTGGCCGCCATCCAATTGGCTCGCCGTCAGCCAGCTCTGCGTCCCTGCCCCACGCGCCCCGCCGCTCTGCGCACTCACCTCCGTCTTCCCGTTCTCGAGCCGGGGTTCCTTGACTGCGACCTCGTTGCTGTCCTCCTTGTCGTTCAGGGGCCTCTTCTCGGCGGTTCTCTCCTCCACGGCGCTCATGATGACTACTCGCTCTGAAAGCAGCACAGAGCTAATGACGACGACGAGGAATACACGACACGAGTCACACATGCGACAGAAGACGTGGAGCGGATCTGTCGCTGCGGGCGCGGCGCGAAATTTGAAAGCACTGGGAGGTCGGCGCTGGATGGAGCCGTCGTGCAGATGCAAGGGCGAGATGAAACATGCGGCAACGATAGCAATCGAAGAGGCGAAGAACGGCCGGCGGCCTGCATTCAGCGGCGAACGAGCCGCGGACAAGCGACTCGTAGGCCACGGGGCCGGCAGGGGACCACTGGGCGGCGGGCACCGCGGGCCGGAGGTGATCTCGGGCAGATCTGTGGCGTGTATTGGAAGCTTGGAGGGGTAGAACTAGGGAGGTCGGCGTGCTCTCCCCGTTTCGGCGCTGGGGCGGAGCCGCGGGATTACGCTGCGTCCCTGCCGGCCGCGGCCCGGCCGACGCCGCTCTCGCCCTCTGCGCTCTGCCCTCGGCCGGCGGCCAGCAGCCTCGGCCCCGGGAGGCCGCCGGCCCCGCCGGGGGTGGGCAGGCCGGACGGGTCCGACTCCCGGACGGAGTGGTCCGGCTCGTCGGGGGAAGACGCGCGACAGATGGACGGACGGGTGGCTCCGCGCCGCCTGGCCCGGCGCCAAGGGGCCGCCGGCAGCGTGTCGGGCGACGGCGTGGCAGCGAGCCAAGGGCGGAGCTCGACCGGCTGGGAAGAGCGCGAGGCGAGAGTCGCACTCCACACGGGTTCGGGAACTGGCGCCGATCCCTGGCAGAATCCCAAATCAGGCACTGCGATTGATTTCGCACGGGTTCGGCCCAGAGAAGGGGCCCGCTAGGTTCCGTAGCCTTGTCTCTCACCAGGAAAGGGTCTAGGCGTATGTCTGAACTCCGAAAATGGACATCCCTGCCTTCAAATATAGCAAGATATGCGTCTTTTTGCTAAGCCCTTGAAATTGGCCCCTGGATATCAACTATGGAGGGCACCTCCATAGTTGATAGATGAGAGCACTAGTTCGCTCGGCATCAGTGGTCACAGTAGCTGAGCTCTTCTGAAAACCCCCGTACCCCGCCGGTCGCAAATGCAGCCGAACAGAGAGGCGTCCAAGTGTGCGGTAAAACAGCGCGCTCGTCTAGAATGTCAATGCCTATGCCTATGCGGGATATCGGAGCTAGGTCCATCAACGACTTACAGCAATCTGACGGTGAAAATACTGCCGAAATCCCTGATAGCGCGGCTTATCAACAAGGGATATGGTGAAATGCTTCAATGGCAGTATATTCACCGTTACACTGCTGTAAGTCGTTGATGAGTCTGGCCCCTGAACGTCAAGCATTTCGCTTGAAGCGAATAGGACTGGCGCCGGATAACGCCGACCTAGTGTAAGGTTCCGTGCTTCTCACCATACTCTCAGGAAGGGAAGACTCTCAGGTAGATGTCTCCGAACACGAGTAGCACTGCGAGAATCTCCACCATTCATATCGTCGTAGCGAGTATATTCCATTTCTTCCATGAATCCTACCTACCGACATACGGGCCTTGAAAATTAACCATGGAGTCGCGCCATCGCACTAGACATTGTCTTTCAAGCAGCGAATGTGCTCAAAATATACAAAACTACTGCTTTAAACTAGTCACGGGTCTTTCATTCGATTAACCGATCTTGCAGTATTTTTGCATATTTTCTGAATATTCTATGATTGAAAGGCATTGACTCCGACTCCAAGGACTTTCCACAAATGGAACATACCTTGCTACTAGTTGAAGAGTGGGGTTTCTCGCAGTTCTATTCATTTTTGGCGTTCAAACTACGCCTAGACCCTTCCCTGGTTAGCTTAGTGAGAAGCGTGGGACGTTACCGGTGATCAAGTGACTTCTAACACCAGGACAGCTCTACACGGGACCAGCCTATTCGGTGGCTGATGTCCAGGGGTCAGATTCATCAACGACTTGCAGCAATTTGACGGAAAAAATACAGCCGAAATTCTTGATAGCGCGGCTTATCAACTGATGATATAGCGAAATTCTTCTTGTTGATAAGCCCCGCTGTTAGGAATTTCGGCTGTATTTCATTCGTTAAATTGCTCTAAGTCGTTGATGAATCCGGCCCCAGATAATACCCGGTATGTCATTCCAGACAAGAGGGTTGTTGTACTGCAGACTTAAATTTGGCTGCATTTACACCCATGGAGGCAACTGAATTTCCGGAAAAGCTCAGCTGACAGGCACGTGCCCTCGTCGGTATCGTATTGCGGGTAGGTTAGGTCAGTCATGCCCTGATGTTCCTTCCTTTATGTAATTCCGAGAGCACAGGACCTTAGCCCCTTTCATAGCTTTCCATTTTACGTGGTGAACCAAACTGCCACACCTACCCAGAGAAGTGAGGGTTTACGGTAGCACATCCAGCCCCGAATTTACAGCCACTAGCCTAGCCGGACGAAGCAGCTTTGTAGCAATCGCTGACTACGTTTACACATGTATTGTTCTACGAGAAAACATCGTCACCCTAGATACACTCAGCAGTTCGCTTCTTGTGGATAGCTGCCGCCCTCTCAAACGGTTCTGTCACTGCGATGCACTAAGCCTCCAAGACATTTACACTACACCTTATCGTGTGACTTTCAAAGCAGCACTTTTCTTAGATGATGACCAGTGCGGTTTCGGATAAAATGCATGCTCCCTACTAGCTGGGCTCTGACGACCTGCAAAATCTTTGATTCCATGCCCGCATCTCGCCCCGTGAAACATTTTGCCAAGCACTCTCGTTCGACTCGACAGCCTTTGGCTGGGGAAAACTGGTCTGCAATTTTCAGAATGTGCAATTGTAGACACATTCAGACTCCAGTATGATTGATAGAGCGCTAAAAATCTAATCAATATTAGGACCCATCCTAATCGGGTGGAGCAGGTGTGCCTCCCCTTAACACCCCTTGCCTGAATTCACCCGATAATTACTATTTCGTAGAGGTGTGGCAAAAAGAAACCAGCTACTATTTTGGGGTCATTTTCTCGCAATAAGCACTGGCATTCATAATTCAAATGACGAACTCGCTCAGATGCTAAGCGGGCTCGTGTCCATGTCAGCCGGCGTGGGGGTGAGAGTGTGGTTCAAGCATAGGAGGCTGTCTCCGTGCTGATTCTATGAAAGCTGGACGCACTACTGAGTGCAATCCGAGTTGGCGGTAGGCACTCTCAAACCATTTCATAAGATCTGATCTGTTCAGTACTGAAATATATTAAACTTACTCATTCCTTGGAAAACAACTGTGGTAACGAAATCAAAATAAATAGCACAGAAAGCATGGCAATGTATGGCATTTGTGAGATAGGTCGGGACGTTTGCAAATGAGTAAGAGATGAAGTACATTGTCTTGTCTGTGTCCAAAACTTTGATTGGTGGTGTCTTGGTCTGTTTTTGTTTCGTTTTACTGATGCTATCCGTTTTAGTACTTGAACATTACTAGTTCTCGGTGCAGGCCTAGTAAGGGGGTCCTCCCTTACTAGATTTCCACCGAGAATGGCCCTTTCTAGGTTCTCCTCTCTTGACTGAGTCTATCTGGGCCACCAGGGGCGGGATTCATCAAAGTTACTGCAGTAACTTTAACGGAGAATGGTAAGCGAAAGCTCAAATAACGCGGCCTATCAAGCGATATGGTAAGCGATAAGCCGCGTTATCTGACCTTTCGCTTACAATTCTCCGTTAAAGTTACTGCAGTAACTTTGATTAATCCGGCCCCAGGTTGGCGTGGTTTACTTATTTCCACGTGTTGTTGCCCATTTATTGTACCTCGTTCTGCCGGGAAATCGTTTAAGAGTGGCCACCACCAACTGGGGTTGCACCCACTGCTGCTCACATTCTAAAATCTAGCCTTGCACACCCTGTGAGGGTGGGCTTCAATGGTCGGATGCCAAGGAATCTCTTCGTTATGCGCTTGCTGTGTAGCCGGACGATCTATGGAACATTCATGTTAGAAGAAGAGGAGGAAACAGAGAGGAGGAGAAGACGGCGGTCGCTGCCAGCAGATGATGCGGCCGACGACGTGCTGGATCGGATGGCGCAGTGCCAGGTGTTGCGCGCGAACGTCGGCCGTGCGTTGCGTAATGCGCCGGAGCGGCTGAGGTCGGCCCCGATCGCGCCCGCCCTCGCGACGTCCCGCCAAAAAACGCCTGGGAGGTCCGTGCGGCGCTGGGTGTCCGGGTGGTGTCCAGCGGCGCCTCGAACACCTCAGCCGCGCCCTCAAGTGCGACCCCGGGACACTTTCCCCGTGAAGCCGGGCGTTTGCAGGCCATGTTCGCAGCCATTGATCACCCACTCAGTCACTCATCCGGTGGGGATCGCTATGCTCGCAGTAATTGAGAGCCAGGGAGGGGAGCCGCCCCGACGGGTCCGCCATGAAATTCTAGCAACCTCGATCCGCTCCGCCTGGCGTGTTTGCTCAGCGCAGTTGAGTCATTATAGCTCTTCGACACCAGATTTGGCTCCCTTAGAGCAGCAATTCGCAGAAACGGCTGCAGAGTCGTGCTTAGGAACGAACAAGGACGCAGTCAGTTGAATGCAACACTTGGAGGGTAGCCAAATCTGGTGTTCACGTCAAACCGGACGTTTGGAGATCAACTTCAAAATCTGGGCCGACGTCCTCCAAATTAAACTGGGATGGCCGCAAATAGGGGGGGGGGAGGTCACCCCCTACTCACGTTCAGTAGTCGTACCGCTTGGTAAGAAGGCACGAGTATGTAAAATTACATCAGAAACGGCCTACCTCAGTTCATTGTAGGGGTAGAACACACTACTGTTGCAAAAAAATCCGGTTTCAAAAGCACACAGGGCAATTCTTCATGGTGCCCCCCCCCCCGATCCTATTTGCGCCCTGGGATGAAATGAATAATCATTTTAGAAGGTTTCTTTGACTATAAATTGCCTGCCGTAAAAATTATACGTTTGTCGGAAATCATCGCAGCGCAAAAATAATCGGCATTGTTGTCTCCAGAAGTCAAGGAGAGGCCGAAAAAAATGCCAAACTTCGCCCCAAGGAAGTTATTTAGAGTTCTGACACAAAGCTGACCACCGTTTTTAATATTGCGGCGGAGTGAGTAGGTGTGGTTGATTGGGTACATTGCATTGGATTCGAATGAGTCGAGTCGGATATTCCGATCCGAATCATCCAAAAATCCGTGGTCCGTGAAAATAGCGTTATCGGAATCATTCAATATCCAGAGATTTTCGATCAGATTTAATGTATATGGTTCAGTAAGGCTGTCGGGTCGTGATAACCGATTTCGCTCAAAGTAAGCCTTGGAGCTGTTTGGAATTTTGAGCATGAATCTGATATCCGTTTTAGTATTACGGTGGAGTACGGTAGGTTATGGCGAGTTAGGTTGATCATCAACCGGCGATCATTACGCCGACAGCCCTACTCCGTAATGCTAAAAACGGATGTCAAGTTCTTGATCAGCACAGCATTCCAAAGCATGCCCTTAGGCGACGTTTGCGAGCATTTTTCGATCTCTCCTCGACCTCTGTAGTCGTGAAAGTACAATAGAGGTCGAGGTCTGTTAGCGTCCATCCCGATATCACGGGTGGGTGCTGACAGACCTCGAGGATATGGCGGATGTTACGTGCGGTCAGACAGCACCGGTGGTGTAGGGACCGCATCCCGGAAAGCAGAAGGTGCGGGTTCGATCCCGCCTGGCGCAAGAGTTTTGATCGCAACTAAACATCCTGTAACAACGTCAAACAAGTTCGCTTCAACCGCTTGAAGGAGGGACTCGAAGAGAAGATAAAGCAACTATAGCAGCAGTAACTAGTAGATGGAGGCTATGAGTCATAAGAACCTTAGCAAAGTGGACAAAATACTAAGCCGTCACCTGAGCTGCTGACAAAGGAATAAAAGGCGTCCCTGCCTGCTTTCAATTTGAATGAGAAACAACCTCACACAAAAGTGCACGTGACATAGCTTCGATACGTTTCGGTCAGGCATAAAATCCTATCTCTGGAGTAGGACTCCACTCTTATGCCACAGTAATTGCGAAAAGATGCCAAACTCTTGGGATGATACACTGACAAATGACCATTACTAAACTATCGATAACAACGGGAAATGAACTAAAACAACGAGCAACTTCTACGTTCCAGTAACACAGTACGGTTATATACGAAACTGGAGATCTCTCGTTTCACTTCCGAAGAAGAAGATGAGCAGGCTCCAAGAGCTGACCGTGTTATCTGCGGTCGCGTTCTCAAACCCCACAGAAGGCGTGGAAATTTCGGCACTTTCCCTTATATACACTGGATCCGAATGAATCGTTTTCGGATATCCGATTCGGACATGACGATATGAATCATTCCAGAATTCGAAGCAAGCGAAATTACCCGGATTAATAATTACATAGAATAAGGGTTGTCGACCCCGGATCATTCAAAAATCCGGGGTCGGCAACCCTTATTCTATGTAATTATTAAAGAATCCGGAGTCTTGAAATTAGCGTCTCCGTATGATCCAGTTATCCGAAGATGTTTGGCAGTCCAATGCCTCGAATGAATCATTTTCGGATATCCGATTCGGATACACGATCCGAATCATCCATGAACCCGACGCCAGTAATATTGCCCTAATCCGAATCATCCAAAAATCCGGGATCCGCGAAATTAGCGTTGTGCGATTCATCCAACTATCCGGATAAATCATTCAACGCTAATGACACTACAATGGATCCAGTCGAAGATTTTTGATCGAATATATATATATTCTCTTATCCCATGGACTTCTAATATCGAGCTGATGAGATGAGCACTTCAAAAGATATCGATGAATACTCAGCCGCTCACCTCCATCGGAATTTAGTAAATCTGTATTTCAGTTATTATTTTTGAGTGGAAGGGAAAGAATGGGAGTGAAGAAAAAGTGAAAAATAATCAGAAAAGCAGAAATTATCGGTGTATAGAAGGTTAAGAAGGTTTCGCGCAATGCATTCGTCTTGCATGCTGTGATCTTTGTTTGAATGAAAATTTCTACTCGCACGGAAATGCGCACGCACAACTGCGCAGCCCAAGGAGTTGCGAAGAACCACGCATATCTCAACTAGGCAGCTTTAGATAAACCGAATTTTCGCATTGATCTGACTGGTAGGATGGTGTGCTGTATCTTACGTTCACCCTGTACAATGCAAAGTAATTTACCGCAATTCAGGCAATTTGAACTCATATTCGTTGGGCAAAGGGAGTGACGTTATTTCTGGTCAGATGGAGACCTTAAAACATTCCGGATATTCGACAGAAATCAGCATGAGTCAATAAACGCATATTGAGCAAGAAATCCACTTGCGAACGACGTATAACACCAAACAAAAAAGTCCACAAGAGCAGGAGTTTCGGTAAAAATTCGGAAAAATCGGACGTCCCAATTTGATGACCTAAAAATCAATTAAGGACAAATGAGCAAATAGCATCAACATGTATTCTTGTAGTACAGCTCATTGTCTTCCAAGTGCTATGAAAAGCTGCGCAAAAATTCCAAACCTAAGCGAGAGAAGCAACTGCGCAGATGGCCACTTTTTCACTTTTCACTTTAACGACCTAAAAATTGATAAAATTCAGGATGAAAAAAGAAATGCAATACATGCTCTATTAGAGCAAATCATTCTCTTTCGAAAGCTGTATAGCGCTATGCAAGAGACCGCCGGCGAAAACACAATGAATCGTTGAAAAAAATGGCGGGGACTTATGCGACAACCTACATAAACCAACAACAACGGTGAGTATCATGTATAATAGAGATTATGGAGTGGAGTTCTGATATCTACATCTTTTTACTCTATCACACATAATTGAATCTGTCCGTAACAGACGTACTAGACAAGAGCATCATATCTCGGTAGGTGTGAGGAGGCATTCAAAAATTAAATTTTAAAAAATTCAAATATTCTTATACCCTACCGGATAGTCCATTCCTTATTCGTTAAGTTTGCCCTCACCATTTATTAATCTGAAATGTTGAGTTGTTTACAAATTTAGTTTTCTCACCATATTCACTATGTTGCCTACGTCGTGTACATATTAATTAGCTCTTTGGTATTGCGCACAATTTAGTTCAAGTATAAATAAATAAATAAATGTTCTTATGCGGCACCTTATGTATCCATTTCAGATATGTTCCCGAATCTACGAAGGCTGCGCGTACGTTTTCTACTTATTGTGCGTTATTGTTTTACGCTTAACAACTTGTTTCGCACTGAAATGAAATGAAATTTTGACTCATTCGATGAGGCGCTGTCACTTCGTTGATAAGTGGACATCTTCGGCCAGATGAAGGCTGTTTGATGTAACTCTACAGGTCAACAGTCAAATCAAATCCGTCAAACTGCGTTCGCGATTAAAATGAGTACAAGTACACGCCATCGTTTTCACGGAAAGTCGTAGAAGCGCCTGATCACTCAATATAACGGAACTAGAAATTTTCCGTTTTCTAGGCAGTGTCGTTGAACTGACAATATACGTAAAAATACACTGTTGAAATGTATGAAATAGTGCGAAAGGGTGAGCACCTGAAGACATAAGAGGTGCTGAGAAGCACGCAAAGTCTCAAAGGGAGGGTGGTGGACGAACAGCTGCGTGAAGCAAAAACAGCATGAGGGCTCTGACTGTGCGGAAGAAAATGCAACAGTTATAGCACGAAGTCCTGAGAAACAGTATTGTTATAGAAAATACGAATCCTGACATCTCCGTGAACTCTCGCAGCGGGAAAGTGCGAAACAAGTTGTTAAGCGTAAAACAATAACGCACAATAAGTAGAAAACGTACGCGCAGCCTTCGTAGATTCGGGAACATATCTGAAATGGATACATAAGGTGCCGCATAAGAATATTTATTTATTTATTTATACATGAACTAAATTTTGCGCAATACCAAAGAGCTAATTAATATGCACACGACGAAGGCAACATAGTGAATATGGTGAGAAAGCTAAATTTCTAAACAACTCAACACTTCAGATTAATAAATGGTGAGAGCAAACTTAACGAATAAAATGAATGAACTATCCGGTAGGGTATAAGAAAATAAAGTGAAGGACAAGTCAGAATGTAGAGCAGAGTTTTTCAAGAAAATATCACCAAATATCCCCTCAAACCACGTGCTCCAGAGTAATTCGGAAGAGGAGGTGTGGGGCGCATCCCAAATAATAGCCCTGGATACTGTGTCACATCAGAAAAGTCAAAGGACATTTGTCCTTTGACTTTTCTAATGTGACACAGTCTCCAGGGGCGGCAATTCGTACCCGCAGACGTTTCTTTAGTTTTAGTTTGCTCAGAGGTCCAACGAGCCCTCCAAGAAATCTTCACGGTATCGGTTGATTAGTGTCAGCTTCTTCGGCTGTCTCCCACAGGAGATGTCAATGTCAGATCAGACTCTTCGACGATCAATAGCTTCTATAGTGGAGCTGTGACAATCCGATCCTATTGTCCTTGTCATTCGCTACCCTATAATTTTCACGTAGTTGCCCATCACCAGCCGGAGTCTTCTTCCTTTCTCCAGCCCAGTGGAAAATGCATGAGATAAGCAGGAAATTAATTAGTTCATCAAACGTCTGATCGATTTTTTCTTCTGAACGAATCTAATGCATACTATAGAATGGAGAGGATATACAGCGTGAAGGTAAAGGAGGACTGGTAAGTGGACTGGTAAGTTTTCCAGTCCACTTACGAGATCCTCTCCCCATAATTTTGCGAGGTATCGTGCAGGCAGCTTGAATGCGTGTTCAGTTTACACAATCAGCTGTGCCCAGTCGATAGATAACCAGTATTTAAGATTTCCTAGGTGAGTCTTGTGACTTGGGAGAAAGACTTAGTGTCCTTACGCACCCATACAAAAATGCTTAGATGGCCCGCGTTCAGTAGCCGCTCTGATTGTGCTGCCCACAGCACCACCTCCATTTATTTCGTTGTCTCGTTATCGCTATCCAGGGACCGGATTCATCACCGACTTACAGCAATTTAGCAGAGAAAATACGGCCGAAATCCCTGATGGCGTGGCTTATCAAGCGATATGGTGAAACATTTCGCCGCGCTATCAGAGATTTCTGCTGTATTTTTTCTGTTAAATTGCTATAAATTGCCTTGCTAACGTCATCGGTCCCCGATGACGTTAACGAGGGACTTGATCCGTTCCCAACTGAAATGCCAGTCGCCGAAGGTGTGACTGTTGGAGGTCTCCCTCGTGGACGCTTGGCGTTCGTCAGGATCGATGTACTTCAGTGCTTTCTTCCTCCTAATGTCGTCTTGTGTTCTCACAATGTGACCGGCCCATATCCTTCCACAAGTAATACACCGTGCTGTAAAGATGAGACACTTCGCAGTTCCTCATGTGGGAGCTGCGAAGTTTGGCTCTGTGTTGGTTGACCGATGTCGCCAGTTGTACTTCAGAAGACATCGAGCGGTCTATGCGTAGTCCTTTGCGACTTTGGCTCTGCAGCAGTGTCAGCTCACACCTTCCATGCGTAACAGAGCGCATGAAGAGCAGTAGAGTCGAACAGGTTTGCTCAGAGGTCCGGGTCGGTGAGATGGCAAGTAGCCTCCCTAGGAGGTTTGACAGAATCCCTTGTGGGAAGCACAAAACTGATTCATGGTGTAATGTCATATTAAGCACCATACAGGCATCGCTATATGTCTCCCTCTTTTAAGCGCTCTTTTTAAATGCGGAACAGCGTTCGTTGCTCTGAAATCGGTGCGAAGACGTGCAGTGATATTCATTCACCCTGCATGCCTGACCTCTCTCTCACCTGACTCATCTGAGAAAGTTTTGACAACGACTAAGCATCTTTTCTGATGCTCAACAACACATTTCCTACGTGAATAGCAAGTGAAAGCATTCTTTGTTGCGCGATTCTAAGGAGCTTATGGCATATCTCAAAGGCTTTCGGCGGCCTCATCTGAAACTGAAACACGTGATCACCTTTGTCAGCTCTCTCTTATAAAACGTAATGTTGAGTTCCTGGAATCTTGGTGTTTTAAAACTCGTAAAAAACGACTACTTTGATACGATTTCGAAACGATATTTGCCAGTTGAAGTCATGTTTTAATTACACACGTTAGAGAACTTAGCGGAAGGGGACAACAGATAATTCTCCCTACGGAATGCCTACGAGCCTGGCTCCCCGACGAACACTGGTAAGAAGAAATCAAGTCTCTACAGATCTCGTCACTTCAAAGCCAAGGAAAGAGTTTAAGTTAGGATGTTTTTCGCAAAGGCTGCTTCCATCAAGAAAACTCTGGAGAAGAGTACGTCTGCAGGTGCTAGGATTCTCCGATAACATCGATCCGAGAAGCTGATGATGGACCTCGATGCTAAAGATCTTGGCTTCGATTCCCTAGACCACGTTGAAATGAAAGCGGCTATGGAGGAGTTCTGATTTGAAATCATTCACCTTATTCGACAGACTCAAACCGGGAAGTACGTTCCAATATGTTGTGGGTCGAGATGCCTTCGACAGAATGAAAGTCTCTAATTTGTTATCGATCGGCGATTTTTGGAATTGTGTTTTGCGAGTGGTGATAACCGTGCGGTTGGGAAAATTGCTAGTGTTGAGAATCACTACCTCATCATCTTCTGCAGGCAACTGTGATGACGCGGAAGATTGTTTTCTGTATTGAGTTTTTTCGCTTTCATCTTTCTACTTACTTTTAACGAAATATTTTGCTGCACTTCAGTTGTCTATTCGGTCTTTTTGCATACTGTCTGTTCTTATACTATTAAGTTACCTGCATACGAAATGGCCGATTTCGCTCAATTCCTGATCTGATTTTTCGTGGCTACGAATGTTTCCGTTTCAGGCGCTGTATATAAATTCTGAAAGAGCGGGAATCTCGTTTCTTACCAATTCCAGCATTTGTGACATAATTGACTCCTGCCAAGTTTCTGACGTGGTTTTTACAGTGTGAATCGACGTGATATTCGGGTGCTCTACTTATATGAATCGGAAGTAGACGACACGACCCCGCCGTTGTAGCTCATAATCAACGCTGCATTTGGGAAGGATTTCGCTAAGGAACCCACAATTCGCCACTGGTTCGAAAGGTTTCAATCTGGAGATAAAAGTCTGGGAGGTGAAGACCGGGGTAGGCCGCCATCGGTCCTTAACGACGACCAACTCAAAGCCATGGTGAAAGCGGATCCGCGCAAAACTGTGAGAGAGCTAGTACAGCATTTTGGCGTTGAGGGCAGCACTATCAGTTGCCACTTAACCGGCGACCGGAAAAGTAATGAAATTGGATAAATTGATCTCGCACGAACTGACCGCCGGGAAGATGCTGAAGCGCCACAACACCTATGTTTCATTAAGGCTGCGCAATCTAAGGGAACCTTTTTGGACAGAATCGTGACATCGAAAATGGATCCTTTATGACAATTTTCGTCGCACTGCACAATGGCTGGACAAGAATGAGAGCCCCAAGTAGATGCCGAAACCAAGTCCCCTCCAAAGAAGACCATGGTGATGGCATGGCGGACAATGGCTTGTATAGTCCATTACAAGCTCTTGAAGATTGGAGTGACTATCACAGCGGAGAAGTGCTGTCCCGAAGTTGAAGTGATGCACCAGAAGTTGATTGAAAAACTGCCGGCTTCGGTTAGTCGAAGAGGATCAACCCTACTGCTACTGCATGACAACGCGCGTCTGCACGTTTCGAAAATTGTTATCCAGAAACTGGATGAATTGGGATATGAAACTCTGCCACATCCAGTATATTCATCTGCTCTGTCCTTGTCGATTGTCGTGCAGATCACCATGTGAAGGATAAAAAATGCAGCAATTAGATGATGTCAAAAATAACTTCTTATGTTTTGTTAATTCTCGTAGTTCTGATTTTTCAGAGATCGAATGTCTATGCTGTTGGAAAGGTGTATTAATTGCAATGGTGCTTATTTCGATTACTAAAATTGGCTCCAAGCAAAGTTATGATCTGTCAAAGTCTTCAGACAAAATCGGTCATTTCATATGCAACGACCTAATACATGCTATACAACATATTCTATTTATTTTTAATTACTAAACAAGAAGGAACTACATAATGATAGAGGAATTGAACTGATCGGTGGACAGTTGGATGTCTCGGCAGATCAAGCTCGCTCTCGACGGGACAGGCGAAAGGAGCTGCTAAACTCTGTTGGGTCCCGGTGATTGTGACGAAAGTCGACGCCATGGCACGTAGCAGTTCGTTGCTAGAATGAATGGTTGAAACAAGAGCTTTGTTTTCCTAGCAAAAAGGGCGATCAGAAATTTGTTGTCTCTTTTTAGTACCACTTCAGCCGATGTTTTTGGAAAGTCTTCATTTCCTTTTTAAGGAGTTGAAAGTTCTGTTCAGTTGCCATAGGCGGTGTGCCTGAAGTCGTCCAACACTAGGGAGAGAGAGAAAGAGAAAGAGAGAGAGAGTAGCGAACAACTATCAGAGGGCTTATAACGCCTTCGATTTTATAGGAATACAATGCAATTCAGTTATTTTACGTCGTCGATAGCCATTAGAACTAACCACTTGCTCCGCTGGCAATATGCCAGCTCCTGCTGGAGTACCACGCAAACTTGCACATCAATCCGTGCCGAGACTGCTTTCGTCGCTGAGGGGGACATCGGAGATGGGTAGTGCGCTCTTCGAGCGCACAACTCGGCTAGGGAAGGGACTCCGGGGTGTGGGCCATCCAGGCGGCTCGTGCCAAGAATGCTTTCGTCGCTGAGGGGGACATCGGAGATGGGTTGTGCGCTCTTCGAGCGCACAACTCGGCTAGGGAAGGGACTCCGGGGTGTGGGCCATCCAGGCGGCTCGTGCCAAGAATGCTTTCGTTGCTGAGGGGGACATCGGAGATGGGTTGTGCGCTCTTCGAGCGCACAACTCGGCTAGGGAAGGGACTCCAGGGTGTAGTGCGTCCAAGGTGCTCGTGCAGGAACTGCTCCCGTCTCCCAGTGCTCTCCTGTAGCGGCGGTGGAAGAGCCGCGATCCGCCACCGACCGCTCAACGACCCTCCTCCATATCGACTGACCATGGTGTCGGTGGATATCGAAAATGGCCACGTCGATATGACGCGATATCAGGAGAATCTGGTTAGATCTAAGTAAGACTTACGTCGTCTAGGTCGACCAAACCAGATCGACTGCATAAAGCGGTGCTACCGGCATGTGGATTTCAACACTCTGCCATAGCACAGGCTCTTTACCAACGCTTTTACGTTGACGGGCCGTTTTCCTTCGCAAATCACGATCGTCAAGACAACGAAAGCAGAGTGGCGAAGAGCACATATCCTGTCCACTCTCCAGGCATCTATTGACGCTTACGTATGCTCTTCTCAAAACGGTTTCATCACTGAAGTCTATTATTTTCCTTGAGCATTTGCAAAACAACCTACTACACTAAAAGTAGCAGAAGATCGTCCATCAAACCGTCGAGGCTCCTGCCTGCTGTAGAGAAGAGCGAACGCACCTATATTCCTTTTGAGGCCAGCACGAAAATAGTATAGACAAGCGAGAAACACGAAAATTATTTACTGCCTTTGCACATGCTTCAAAAAAGATTTCACCTGTTTGTAAGAGCGAAGCAACAATACGGTTTTGAAGACTGCATAACTGAGCTGACCTCGTCTGCCCAGAAATAATGTCGGCGGCAAGAAAAGAGTGTAGCGTGTAGCGCAATTGGAGGAAGTGTCGGCCTTCAAGTTCGTCTTGAATGTGTTCAAGAATAGGGTTTCGGTAAGGCCAAGGAAGGCCACCATCACTGCGAAAGCGGAAAGCAGAGAATATACAAAAAATCTTTCCTTACAATATGATTTAATCTGTCCACGGATCTCCCTCCATAGAGCCTTCGGGCTCTCTTGTTAAGAGAGATCTCGCGCCGCTTGTCGCAGGGCCACGTGGCGCGTCCCCGGGGGATGGACTCCTTGCTCCTGCTATGTCGGGTCGACGCGTTCCTTGTGCGTGGGAGCGGCATGTTCATGCAAGTGTGCGTGGATGTGTCCGTGACTGTGCGGATTGTAACTGTGTTGGCCCGGCCAAAAGCTTGCACTCGGTAGACTGGGAGTACATCGAAAGGCGATTCGAGGCCGCCTTAAGTCTCGCCCCGTCCCTTCGGGCAGTCTGGCTGGCTGCCCGGAGTTCTTCGCCCGCACGACAGAGCCCGACTAGCTACCCGTGTGTACTCCAGTCAAAAACAGCAGCACTAAAGGGCCTCGATCCCCTGATCCCGAAAGAGCCCCCATTTCTGCAGCGATGGGAAGGACGAGTACGGAGAGGCTGCTAAAATCTCAGGCCCTAATCAGGCTGCGCAAATTGAGGACTAGGATGACGATCTGTACTTACAACGCCCGCACGCTCGCATCGGAAGCATCCGTTGAGGACCTGATGATGCAAGTCAGGAAGATCAAGTACGACGTCATCGGACTGACCGAGGCGAGATCACGCCACCCCTACACGCCGCCTACGACTCCGGAGAAGAACTTCCTCGGAACATGCGACAGCAGGGGAGTAGGCGGCGTTGGTGTCCTCGTCAACACGCACTTGGCCATGAACATCGACTCGTACGAGTCTCTGACAACCCGAATCGGACGTCTGCGACTGAAGCGATGTGGCTCCGTGCCAGCTTTGACTGTATTCGTTGCCTATGTACCAACATCCGACTACGACGACGAAGAGGTCGAAGCCTTCTTCGTGGAGCTGGAGAAGTTCTATAAGGAAGATCACACCTTCTACAAGGTGATCGTCGGCGACTTCAACGCCAAGATCGGACCGCGAAGGTCGCCGGAAGAACTTCACATCGGAACCCACGGTTTGGAGTGGAACGAGCAAGGTGAAAGGCTGTCTGAGTTTATCATGTCGACCAAGACCATCCATGGAAACTCACAGTTCCAGAAGCCTCCCTCCTTACGTTGGACCTGGGAATCCCCCGGTGGCCAGTTCCACAACGAGATCGACCACATCATCTTCAATCGCAAGTATTGCCTGACCGACGTTTCCGTTGTCCCCAAGTTCTACACGGGATCGGACCACCGCCTCCTTCGCGCAAGGTTCCGCTTTTCGCGTCAAGGAGAGAAGTTCAAGAAGAGGAATCCCAGAACGCCCATCAACTGGGACCTTTACACATCTCTTGCCGGCCTTTGGGAAGATACCGTCATGGACAACATCGACGAGGAATACGACCACTTCGTGCACCATCTCCGCGATAGTGCTAAGGGAGCCGAGAGCTTGAAGACCACCAAGAGACGCCTGTCTCCGAAAACTCTCGAGCTGATACGCCAGCGTGGAGCAGCACGAGCGTCAGGCAACTACCAACTGACGTCTGAGCTTGCGAGGCTATGCAGAGGTGCGATAAAGGAGGATCTTAAGGAGAGAAGGGCGGAAGTGTTGGCTGAAGCTGCAGAGGCAGGTTTGAGCATCCGCAATGCCCGCCGGAACTTCGCCAACTTCAAGACCAAGATTACCGCTCTCCGACGTCCTGACGGAACCGTCACCTCTTCCAGAAGGACCATGGAGAAGGTCATCCACGACTTCTACTCCGATCCCTTCGATAGCCACGTCCACCTGCACCCACGCCATCTTCCGCAGGATAGATACGTCGTCCCCTTTGTTCTCCTTTCCGAGATCCGACACGCCATATCGTCGGTGAAGAAACATACAGCACCCGGTCCCGACAGGATCAGACCCGAACACCTGAAGCGCTCATCAACACCCTGGCACGACATTGGCAACTATCGCCCGATCTGCCTGCTGTCCGTAGTCTACAAGCTGTTCACTCGAGTCATCCTGAATAGGATCAGCAGAACGCTGGACGAAGGACAGCTATGCGAACAAGCAGGATTTCGGAGTGGATTCAGCACGATCGACCACATACACACCATTACGAAGCTCATCGAAGTGTCGCGAGAGTACAAGCTGCCGCTGTTCATCGACCTGAAGAAGGCATTCGACTCCGTCGAAACTGAAGCGGTCATCGATGCCCTGCTCACTCAGGGTGTTCCTACTCAGTACATCAGAGTCCTTCGAGAGCTGTACAGTGGATTCACGACCAAGATCTCACCATTCTACAACGACGTCCTCATCGACGTAAAGAGAGGGGTTCGGCAGGGGATACCATATCCCCGAAGCTCTTCAGCGCCACCCTCGAAAACGTCATGCGCGAACTAGAATGGGAAGAAATGGGAGTGAAGGTCGACGGCCGGCAACTATTAGGTTGTCCCATAAGTCCCCGCCGTTTTTTCAACGATTCACTGCAGATTTCGCCGGCGTTCTCGAGCATAGCGCTGCGTAGCTTTCGAAAGAGAATGATTTGTTCTGTCAGAACATGTATTGCGTTTCTTTTTTCATCATGAAATTTGTCAATTTTTAGGTCGTTAAAGTGAAAAGTGAAAAAGTGAAAAAGTAGCCATTCGCGCACTTGTTCTCTCCGCTTAGGTTTGTAATTTTTTGCGCAGTTTTTTACAGCACTTGGAAGACAATGTTCTGTACTACAAGAATATGTGTTGGTCCTATTTTCTCACTTGCCCTTTATTGATTTTTAGTCCATCAAATTGGGAATTCCGACTTTTTCGTCCGAATTTTTACCAAAACTCCGGTTCTGTGGTTGGACTTTTTTGCTTGGTGTTAAATGTCGTTAGGAAGAGAATGTCTTGCTCAGTAAGAATTTGTGTCGCGTTTATTGGCCCACGCTGATTTCTGTCGAATATCAACAACTGAAGAAGGAGAAGGAGTTGTTGGTGAAGACGATTTTTCTCTTTTTGGTATTTTGTTGATATTCATTAGAAATCAATAAACGCGACACACATTCTTATAGAGCAAGACATTCTCTTTCGAATGACGTATAACACCAACCCAAAAAGTCCAACCACAGAGCAGGAGCTGTCGGCAAAAATAACTATCCTCCTTCGGACGTCCCAATTTAATGACCTAAAAATCAATAAAGCACAAATGAGCAAATAGCACTAACACATATTCTTGTAATACAAAACATTGTCTCCCAAATGCTCGAAAAAACTACGCAAAAAATTAAAAACCTAAGCGGAGAGAACAAGTGCGCAAATGGCTACTTTTTCACTTTTTCACTTTTCACTTCAACGACCTAAAAATTGACAAAATTCATGGTGAAAAAAGAAATGCAATAAATGTTCTGATAGAGCAAATCATTCTCTTTCGAAAGCTGTGCAGCGCTATGCAGTAGGCCGCCGGCGAAATCTGCAGTGAATCGTTGAAAAAAACGGCGAGGACTTATGGGACAACTTAATACATCATCTTCGCTTCGCTGACGACATCGTGCTCACAACACCGAGCATCAGCCAGGCGGAGCGAATGCTGGCCGACTTCGATCGTGTATGTGGGAACGTTGGACTGCAGCTGAATCTTACGAAGACGATGTTCATGAGGAACGGACAAGTTTTTGATGCCCCACTCTCGCTCAACGGAACGAACATCTCCGAATGCTCCAGCTACGTCTATCTGGGTCGCGAAGTCAATATGGCCAACAACCTAGCGCCAGAGCTGAGCAGGAGGAAACGAGAGGCTTGGGAAGCTTTGAAGAGCGTCGAAGAAGTCGTGAAGAAGAAGAAGAACGTCCGACTCCGTACCCACCTATTCGACTCCACTGTTCTTCCTGCCCTAACATACGCCTCAGAGACCTGGGCCATACGAAAGCAGGATGAACACGCGATCAGCGTCGCGCAGCGTGGAAGAGAGGACGATGCTCGGAGTGACACGACTCACGCAAGTGGGAGAAGGCCTTCGGAGTTCCGAGCTTCGCCGACGTTCGAAGATCAGAGACGCTGTCGCGTGGGCCAAGTTCTCGAAAATTAGGTGGGCCGGCCACGTAATGCGCTTCGCAGACACCCGCTGGACGAGAGCCGTTATCGACTGGATTCCGCGGGATGTCAAGAGAACATCAGGACGCCCACCAACGCGTTGGTCGGACTTCTTCGTGAAAGCCCTGAACGACCGATATGACGTTCTTCGTGTCCCTCGAGCGAGGAGGATCCAGTGGAGCACTCTGGCACGCGACAGGGATGAATGGAGACGCTGCTCGAGCAAGACGATGATCAACGGGACGACAGGTGATACAGGTGATGATTTAATCTGTAGTCCACAGAAGTCGAAAAAGAAAAGGGGAAAATAAGTTACTCGTTTCCAAAGCATTTCTTTACAGAGAAACACCTCTTTGCACTTCATGGCCGTGGTTTTTAAGAGCTTCATCCAGAGATTCTGCAGCATGTTTGCTTTTCTTTTAAACACATTCTGAAAAGCAGGAAATCCAGTTTGGCATGACTTTCCAGTGGATGGCTTCACTCCAGTCCCAAACCCAGCACGATGCCTTTTTGTAGCTAATCATTTACGATCAGTAGGATGGACGTCTGATGAATGGAGAACTTCAATTCATTCGACTTTTTGAACAAAAATCAGGATCCGTTGAATTTCTTGGGATGTTACTTTATGTTGAATCAATTGGGCTTTCAAGACCACAAGGTCAACTAGGTCGATGCTTATTTACTGGGTGTTATTTTTGGCAGAAAAATCGCTGAGATCACGAAATGATCGCCTTCCTTTCTAGAATTTCTTCAAGTTTGACAAGTAGTTCAAATTAAGTATTCATAGAGATCAGGGGTGTGCGCCGGCTCGCGGCCGGTAAATTTTTTACCGCAAATTTTTACCGCGGAAATTCGCCGGTAAATTCCGGTAAATTCGGTAAATCCGTTAAATTTTTTAAAATTTAATATTAAACAAAATAGCAACTAGTTTTAAGCTGTGGGAAGTAAAAAAAGCGAAAAACTTTTCACCATAACATCGTCACGTTCAGAAAAACCATATTATCTTCATTGTATCATGCATATGTCATTGTAAAACAAACAGCACCATAAAAGCATACCGCAACATACAAAATCCAACAACGAACTCTCACAATAAAAACTTCCAAGAACAACATAGGAAGCGGAGGTCACCTTAATGATCAGAATAAGCGAAACGTTAGAAACAACAAAACATTTTCAAATGCACATATTACCTAGCGGTCAAAGCCGATCAGCGGAATGTTAACTTTGAGAAAAAGAAGTGCTGCAAAATTTTCAGGTGTGAGTGCCTTGCGGAACTCATTCAAAATTTGACCGGCGGCCGAGAAGACTCTCTCGGTTTCCACCGTGCCCGGAGGAGCACAAAAGTCCCTCGGAATTAGTTGAGCCAAATGAGGAAATACAGATTTTGTGACCGGATTCGTCCAGTACTTCAAAGGGTTAGCGCATGTGTCCAATGGCTCCGAGAAAAACTTCTCTAATTCCTGAAGAAATCAACATTTGAGCTCGTAATTTCCTTTTTTTAAGTAGTGCTATGAAATTGTTATAAAAATGTGAAAATCTCCAAAGGAATCGAACACCACTAACCGCCACGATGAGCACTCTCCTGTCGCTTATCACAGTAGCTGGTGCCACCGGAACTCTCTTCTGCAAATGAGATTCTTAAGCGTATTCACCACATCTGAGTTCATCAAATTCAGAAATTTTACTTCGACATATTTTTGGAAAGGGTCATCCGAAGAAGTAGACGCGCATGATAATGTGGCATCCGTGGGATCGTCCCCGTTGAGGAGGATTTCAGTAAGACGTTGTCGCCAGCTTTGCGAAACGAACATCAACTAAAGCAGTACTATGAGAACTTGTATTGATCAGAAGTTGAGGAAAAAAGAGTAGTAGTACTTTGAAACGTGGATCCAGAGCTGTCGCGATATTCAGATATTCAACTTCCTCATACTTTTGTAGCTCCATCTTCAACTTGTTTGCGATTGCTTGAGCTGCAACAGGGTACTCTGCCGCGGACTCCATATCTGATATCATCAGCTTCACGAGCGGTATCACTGCCGATGCAGTCATTCCCCGGTGCTGGAAATCAGGAAGAGTTTGGAACACACTTTAAAAGTCTACTTTCGGCTTTAAACACACCTCGGTGAACTTTACAGCTTCGACCATCGGTTGAAGTAGGCTACACACTGCCTCCATGATTTCCCATTCGCTGACCGTCAGCGAAGGCCACGTAGGATATTTGGCAATAAGGAGGGAGAGTGCCTCTTTAACTGTCAATGCACGTTTCAGCATATCGTAGAGGGATGTCCATCTAACTTCACAGTTTTTTCTGAGCATGAGTTGAGGCAGATCCAAAAGGGTTTGGAAATGTTCGAACTCCCTCTTAACGTGGTCGCTTTTACGAATCTTCTTAATAATCTTCTTCAACTTCTCAAGAACTGTGTCCACTCCGTTGAACACTTTGCATCCCTGCTTTGCTGCAAGATTTAGCTTGTGAGACAAACAGTCCCAGTTGTCAATTCCAAGAAGAGCACCCGCTAGGGTGACGTTACTAGCACCGTCGCGAATCAATGCTGACACCTAAAGTAACACCGTTTAGGAACAAAGAGCGCTTTCTTATTATCCTAGTAGCGTATTTCAGTCAACCTTACCTTATCTTTTATGTCGAAGGACTCGAAAAGGTCTTCCAGCTTGTTTTTGATCATCATGCCTCGATGACTGTCGTTCTTCACATCAATTATCCCTAATACTCGATAGACCTGCACGGAATCTTTCAAAAAGTGGACCACAGCTCCAATTACTTGATGAATGTTTCCCTCATCTGCGAAGAGATCAAACGATATGGCCAATGAGTCGGCTTCACTCAACTCCTCCTTGAGCCTGTTCTCGTACTCATTGAAAAGACGAGGAATTTCAACTCTAGTATAATGCGTCCTCGATTTGAGATGTTTCCATTGCGGTATGCGACTTTGAGCAGATTTTTGAATCCAGCTTTCTCCACTGTCTGTAGAGGAAGTGTGTCCACACAGATCATCTGCATGATGGCCCTCTCAATATCCTTTGTCTTTTGCCCTTCTTCGGTCCACAGTGAAAACGATTCCCTTATCGACTGCTGCGTTAAACGGGGTTTCGGGGACGTTCCCTTGAGATTCTCGGCCGGCTGGTCCGCTAACTTCGTGGGCTTGGACTTTCCCATGATCTGTTTAAAAAAGCTTTGTTAAGACCAAGCATACAATGTGGCACATGCTGTTATAAAGTAATCTCTGTATGAGAAATGTCAAAAGACAAATTGTACTTTCAAAGCAAAGTTTCGGCAAATGCGATTGCCTACCTCTTCATATTCGACTGGATGCTTCATTTTAAAGTGATAATTGAAACCGCATGTTGAAGACCTTTTCTGATTCACCAAAGTATGATTGCATAGAGAGCATCTGCGTTGCGATCCCGAGCGAATCAAGTAGCGATCCCACTTGCTCATTCCTGAAATTGAGCGTAATCAACGTACGACAAAAAGTCCTCTGCTGTCGTTGATTAGGTGCGCGTTTAGGGAGTTCATGAACAGATTCGCCTCAAAGTTTGAGGCTGACACACTTCGAGCCGAATCTGTTCCGCAACAACCGCCAAGCATCGGTATAATGTCAAGGAAACCACAATTCACTGTCTATAGCAAATCATAATTTACCGTTTCCTAGCATGACATCGGCTACAGAAGATAAAACACTAGCGAAAGAAGCGTAACAACGCTTAGGTATAACGATACTGTGGGTGCTTTGAATAAAATATAAAATCTTAATTAGAACTCTACAAAATTTTTTGGCACATCCGACATTCAGTCGTACATTGCTATATTTCTTTTCGATTAACAATCTAACTGCCTTTTGAAATTATCATAATTATCATCATTTTCACCATTTGCCAATGAACGAATGATTTGCACCTCCAGTACTACTCTTTTGAACCATTGTACTTGGAGCAAAACCAACATTTAACATATCCTGACTAAAGGAAACAAACTGCTCCCTGAATAGAAAATTTCAAACAATCCACCGTCGAATAGTGTGATCCGTACGCATTCACGAACAGTACGCGTTTCTCATTATAATGCCTAGATTCCTGCATGTGTCACATTTCGTTCTTTTTTCTGAATAATTCAGAATCTAGGCATTATAATGAGAAACGCGTACTGTTCGTGAATGCGTACGGATCACACTATTCGACAGTGGATTGTTCGAAAATTTCTATTCAGGGAGCAGTTTGTTTCCCTTAGTCAGGATATGTTAAACAAGTGCTCAGTCACGCCATCGGCGTGCCTCGCAATTGCGCGCTTCGCGCGATGTTGAGGTATCACTAAGCCTTACTGCCCCTCCCCTTACTGGTACTCCCAATTACCCCCCCCCTTACTGGTATTGGTCCTCACTAGTAGTCCCTCCTTAGTGGACTCATCCCTCATTACTGGTACTGGTTCCACTCAATGATCCCCTTAGCGGACGACTTCTCCGGCACGTCTTCTGAATCCACAGGCATGTAGAAGACGTCTAGGTATTTTCCGCAACTTTCTCGTCCCTTGATTTGTAATCCCCTCCCCCCTATTTCATGACTCAGCGTCGATCGATAGTATGACTCATCGCTTAGCGAATTATTATATAGTATGATTCAGTCAAAGTAGTTGCTTGTGGTTGTTGATGCCAAACAACTTCATAAGGTTCACAGTCAAAAATGGGGATAAGCCCGAATCAAGGATGAGGCAGAAACGATTGCTTTCAAAATTGCGGGATCTCTCTCGGACCACTGTGACCATTTTGAGAGCAACCGTTGCAAACTGAAGTATGGGCACGACATCAACAGTTCCAGTACTTCAGTTCATGGCCTTTGGTACACTCACGCGGGATGTCCTTTTGCCACAGTCGCGATTCGTGACGAATGGTGCCAGGACCCCGCACTTGGCTATGTGGATTATGATGATACGTGAGAGCACTTGAAGGTGGCTGTGGCGGGCTGCGCCAAGTGCTCCTGTGTACCGTAATCCACGTAGCGAAGTGCGGAGTCCTGGCATGATTCGTCACGATTTGTGTCTGCTGGTAAAACCTCGCGGTATGTCTCCCGGAACCTGCGGGAGTATACCAAGGTCTATGGCATTCATATCTAAGCCAACAAGAGTCTAAGCATTACATTGAATGGACAACGCAACGAAGTGGTAAAGTGATTGATGAGAGTGGTAAGAAAAGTAGTTCTTCCCACTACGCATACTTTCACAATGAACAGGTACCTCTCGTTTTTGATCCAGAATCGTTTGTTGCTCCAGCATCAGGCTCGCTTGTCTGGGAGACCGAGTCGTCCCTGTATCAAAATGCTATAACCAATATCCCATCAGAAAATGTCACTCGCTTCTTTCTCACCGTTGAGCCTCCTCATCACTGTTCACCTGTGAACTGGAGTTGGAATCATCTGAAAACCTTACAGTAGAAAACAAAATGTATCTGACATGACTGACAAAGATACCACACATTTAACAATATTTAACCGTACAAGGTAGTTGAGTTATACTACATGAACTCTTACACATTTCTCAATAAAACAAAAAGTCACACTTACCTTCTACCTCATTGCTCGACATATCTCGACGTTCACGCTTGATGCTGTTAGCTTCCATGAGGAGGTGTCCTTCACGGTCGGATCTTCAACAAAAAAGATATACCGGCGAAGACACCATAGAACATATAGCTTCCACAGTAACGAAAATGGAAACGTTGCGCGAAATATCACTAAGCCATTGCCATACCTAGTCGACGTACTACTGACGATGTGTACGTTTGAGCGCCTCTTCCGTAGCGTTGAAGCAAGGGCGAGTTTTCGAACCTTGAAAGAGGACACAGAACCTGCGACAGCTGCGGAGACTTCAGATTCAACCACATCACCTGCAAACACTTTCTGTACGCTAGCCGACACGCAAACATGCTGGATAGGTATTTAAATAGGACTTATTTCAGTAACGAATTACGAGAATAGTTTTAGCTCTGTCCCGTAGCCACGCCAAGCTTCAACAAAGAATTGGTTGTAACAGCACAAAAACTAACTTTCTCGACTAGTCATTACAAGATCGGCGCCGTCCTTAGAAACCTCTGGAATGGATGTGTCGTCAGCCTTCCTGGTTTTCCTGAAAATATCCTCCAATTCCTCCCTAATTTGTAAAGAAGTTTTAAGATATAAAATAAAAAAGAGATGGGACCTAGGAGAAACATCACGCTGCATTTATTGCGGTAGTTTGGTATCATTGTCAGGGGACATTAAAGCAAATAGTAACACTAAACATACCATCTGGGCGTCCCAGGTAAAATGGTTGGAGCAGGCCTTTTCAGCGGAACCGCTGCAGAGGAAAGAACAGCGCTAGAAGAACACGAAGGCTTCGAAACGGCAGAGAAGCATAGAGAGAGATCTTCTTCGTCTGAATAAGTAGATAATAAACTAGAAATCCTAGTCAAATAAGCTTCTGTGGAATAACACTTTCAGCGGCAAATCTAATGGTAAGGAAATGAAGCTCACGAAAGAACAAACTAGGCACCGCATCATTGGTATTCGTAAAACTATTAATGAACAAAGGTTCATTAATATCGGTAAAAGGAAAAGCATAAATTTAATAGTCACCGCCAATAATCTCGATTTCGTTCGACTGCGGACGTCGTTTGCCAGAAAACGCATCCAAAACAGATCCAGGCATCCTCTTCCCTCTGCAGCCTTCTCTGAAACAGATAAATACCCTTATACTGCTGATGCTTACTGAATGACGGCAAACACGACGGCAGATGTGAAAGATCGAGGAGAAAAGGCTTGACAGGAAGCTGAATAACTTGAATCTCAGCGGGTACTATCGCAGTGGAGCGCGTTTTTAACACCAGAGCGCAGCATCTCCGCCTCATAATGTGGTTGTGGATGTTTTAATGGGGTTGAGGACCACGAACGGTAATAGCACGTTATCGGAGAAGATAGAAGCAATCGCTTCTAAACTGAGGTATAGGGTAGTAGTATGTTTCCTAATCCATTCGATTGATAGGGAGATGATTTTGCATGAAAAAAAAACTCGTTAAATTTTCCGGTAAATTTTGGAATTTACCGAAAATTTTCGGTAAGAGAATTTTTCGCGAAAATGCCGGTAAATCCGGTAAACCGGTAAATCGGTAAACCGGTAAACGCACACCCCTGATAGAGATTTTCCACCACCTAAAAATCAGGTAGAAAATTGATCCTTGAATAAGAAAACAAACCAGTGGAATGCTATTAATTTCTAAATAATGAGGTGGCGAAAAGTAGAATAATAGTCTGTGTTTATGCGTCTACCTATTAGTGTAGAGTGTGGTGTATATTACTATATAAACGACGTTATGAAGATCAGTGCACTGTTTGAATAGTCGTAAGACATTTAGGTTTCTTATAGGGACTCCTCATGTTCAGGGCGTAGAACCACAACGCTTTACGTAGTATTCGAGAATATTGTGTCATACACTACTTTGTGTATCATTAATTACAATTTGTTGGTGGTGTAAGCAGCACCTACATAAATCAGTGAAATACTCAGCTTTATCCGTTGATGTAGCTCCTGGCAGCACAGTCGCGGTAACTTTCGGAAACCTCCTCAAGACTTTGTAAAGGCGAAATACACATTAAAATTGAACAAAAACAACAAAAACAAACGTTCAAATATCCTGTAGGGGTATAATAGAATGCATGGCACACCACGCAAAGAGACGAACTAATGCCGACCTTCAGCCTTATGTATCCTTTATCCGCTTGTGCGTATAAATTTGCTGAGTCTACGGTTCAGGCAGTGGTTATGAAAAGTTGAAAAATAAAAATATGACTGCTTAGTTATATGAACCTAACCGAAATAAAACGCTACATGTACCGTTATTCAACGGAACGCCCAATCGGACCTCGCATATTACACCACCATCAAAATTCGGGGGTTCGAGACCCGATAGGTGCTGGAGTTTTGATCGCAGTAAAACATAGTTGCAACACCTTATCACCCTGCAACGAAGTTACACAGAAGTAACATGCGTTTGGATGACAATGATTGCCAATAAGAAAGGTCTAGCCTTCTGTTGGAAATGGAAAGCTGACCTCTCCCACCTATTCGGTCGTCGGAAGTGGCAGAAGGCGTTGAGCAACGGCTGCTGATAAGTTTGCAACTCTGCAAGCATGAACAAGAACAGGAGGCTCGGTCCGGCAAACGGAAGACGGACCAGTCCAGCGAGCACATACATGAAAGAGGAGAACAGCTCTTTTACAGGGAGCTGAGGTATCTGCGAAAGAAACTGCTTTGGAGCAGAAGCGATTATCTAAATCATCTCACCAACGGCATTAAACAAAATCGGCTTGTAATGCAAGTGCTCCATGTGAGATTGTCCTCGAATCTCGGCATGGCTTAGAACAGTATGGCAGGTAGTCGTCGAGCTGTCGTGCCAAGATTGATATCGAACGTTTATTCGGTTTACGTTTCGACGTAGCCGCCTTCTTCAGAGCCTGGAAAAGACAAAGGGAGTTAGAGAAATGACCCTCCAAGAGTCATTTCAAGTTTCAGCCGTTTCAGAAGCTAAAAGGAGAAAGAGACGAAGCGTGAGGAAGACAGCCCAACGGACCTTATGTAAACAGCCGAAAGGGTGTTGAGTCACCCTTCAGATGGAGATAAATGTGGATGAATGAGGTCCTCCCTTCGGGTTAGCCCCTCACAATCAGCGACCGGGCTGGCGCCTTCCGGTGTTAAGCCCACAGAGGTCGGTAAATGGAGCCAACTCTTGGGTTACGGCCACCCGTTCTCCTTCCTATTAATTGCGGGTTCTTCCACAGCGCCTCCAGGGCCTTGGGCGCTGCGATGTCGACCTCGCGAGCCCAGGATCGTCACCGCCACTCCAACCACTGCGCCGCTATGACTTTGCCGTCTGTGCTCCGCCAAGGGTGGGCGACTTTGCACCCATTGAGCCCATCCTCATGCTACTTCACCCTTACCCAAAGTGGTCTGCCCTGTCTCTCAATGTACCCCTCCTTGCATTCAATGCAAGTTATGAGGTATACTATCCCTTAAACCCTACAGTAGCCTTCCCAGCCAAATGGGCAGACCACCCAGAGGGCGTTTCAAGCGCAGCCATAAAGACGGTTCCTCACCAGTTGCGCCTTGAAATTAGCCGGAGGCACCTCAACCACCCTAACGACGTCACTGAAATCAGTCTTACGAACGCATTCCCGTACTTGAGCGCTGAGAGCATCCGTGATAAAAGGTACTGTGAAGGCGATTTGACAGTTGTGCCCTGTGTATGTGTGCTGGTGCCCGTGGTTGACGGCCTTTGGGTATGTTGTGGGCAACATCTCCGTTGGATAAGGCAATGCGAGATGCCGTTTCCCCAGGTGAGGACTTGAACTCGCTGTTGGAGGACACTATGGCAGCTGTTTGGAACATATTTCGGACAATGGCCCTTTTAGTACTATATGGGTGTGCGGAACGATAGTGCTCAATGATGTTCTTGTTGCTGGGCTTCCGATAGCACTTAGTTGGGAAGGTGTTCCTAGAAAGACAAATTTCCACGTTGAGGAACGGCAACTAGTGACTTGTCGGTTTCTTCCTTTTGAGCTTAATATGCTCAGCTTGATGGACCAGCAACTCGAAGCAGGCATCCGTTTGGCTCTGCGTGGACATACGATGAAAGAATCATCTATATACCGACAATACAGCAGAGGTCTGCGTTCCACTACGGGTCTCTTTATTGTTGACATGTACGCTATAGCTAGCACCGAAGCCAAGCGTTGACCCATAGCTAGGCCTCTAACCTGCCTGCAGTACTGATTGGACCATTTCATTATATTGCACTGAAGGCACTCGTCTATGAGCACCATTATTTGGGCAATGTCGAGTCCAAAAAGGGCAAGTTGGACCTCATACTCAACGAGGATCTCGTGTACCGCTTGCATAGTGTCGCCTTTGGAGACATTTATGTACAACGACGTGACATCAAACGACTCCATCACGCAGGTGTCTTCTACTTTTGTCTCCCGGAGCTTATCTTCGTCCTTGCAAAGCGATGCTCGAACAGAACTGTGCGATAGCTCTGCACTTCACCCGTATCCAAGACTCCTTACTTAGAACAGTCTGGCAGGTAGTCGTCGAGCTGTCGTGCCAAGATTGATATCGAACGTTTATTCGGCTTACGTTGCATCAACGTATGTCTCGCGTAGAATGTGGCCAGGTTTTTGCCTGTCTTTGTAAAGCTTGGATCTGTGTTCACCTTGAGAGGAGCAATAGTAAGCGCTACGACGTACTTTTGCAGTTGGTGGCAGCACTACGCACCAGATCCGATGTTTTTCGGACAGTAGCCGTGCTTACTGCGATTTTTACAACGAAATTACAAAGCACAAGGATATGCAAGGCAAACAGCAGCGCTCGTTAGTCACCTGCTCACTGGCATGTTTTCCTTTTGTTCGACTCGCTCTCAACACTTCAATTTCGCGTCCTTCACTCGAAAAGAGCAAGCAGAATATGTTGGTTCTTTAAAGACACTTCATTTATAAGGAGTTCTCAGGGATAGACACTTAATGCAGTCATATCATCATGTCAAATCAAAGAGCATGACAATGCCGCTGTTGTGATAGAAGCTGTTGAAGGAATTGTTAGCTAATTTCAGCGCACTTTGCGGTCAACGGTCTCACTGATTGGTACGCAAAGAGTTGAAATTGAAATGTAAAATTGGGGAAATGCACTATTTTGGCCATCGAGGGAGAGATCCCAGCAAGGAAGGCGATAGAGGCGTTCTGGATTTTCAGAAGAACTCCTGTGATGAACAACATAATTGGATGCCATTCTGTTGTGAGTACCCTATGCCTTTGTTGCCTCATTGTCAACTGTAGAAGAGCGCTCAGTGAGAGAGGTGGACAATGTGCCTCATTCGAATTTTCTGGCCACCTCACTTGGGTGGAACATCCCTTGCCGTGGTTCCAGCTGGTGGATTCGTTTCTTCCATTTGGAGTCTTCTTGTGATCGTTGGTATAGGTCGAAAATGCACTGCGGTTACGGCACTTGGAGGGTTAGAGCGCAGGATAAACATATGCACCTCGTTCAGGCCCCTGAAGACGTCGAGAAGTCGAAACGTCAGGCCCTCTTAAAATGAACTATCTGAAAACGTCTGTGGCATAAGATGCACCATCCGCTGTGTTTCTGCATCAAATCCAAGTGAAAAATTCTGGAGCCATAAAGACGATTGCGCTCAACGTAATTTCTGCAATAAGCCGCATTAAAAAATATGCTTCTTTCTCTGAATTTTATTTACTAATCACTGCACATTAGTGCGCATTGCAAAAACATTAACAATATCAACACTTGATTCTGTGGAAGTCATTTCATTTTCACTTCTTGAAACTTTGGAGAGGGATATCATTTCCTTCGTACTCATAATCATTCTCATAATGAATTTTGCTGTGTCGACGAGGGTCTGGGAACGTCCATACATAATGCAGGGTGTTTCAAAATAACGTGATGAAGGCTTTTTAATTATAACTGTGCAACAACTGACAACTTTACAAAACAACATATAGATAACAACGACATAGACACCAAGGAACACTGTATTAGTCTGGATTCGATGTGGCCTCTCTTGACGCGAATACAGAAGTCAGAACGCTTGGTGACGTTTTTAGCGATAGGTCGCAGGTCGTCTGGAGACAGTCGTTCCCACAGGGGGATCTTTTAAAATGATTATCGTCACGTTTGCGGCGATGGATGCCGAGGAGCGCGACAGCGGATGCGGCAAGGCCGGCGGCCTCCGCCGCAGAGGTCGCGTCCAGCGCCGCAGACGCGACGACAGCCTACGTTGCCTGCAAATGGCGGCGGCTTGAGCCATTCACATCAGCAGTAAGCTCATGGTCAGCAGTAAGCTCATGGTCAGTTCAGCACAAAGATATAACACACCAGTGCTGCACAACATTTTTAATTTGGTGTAACAAATTCTGTCACATAAAGCTGCCTTACATGCATGTCACTTCTCTTGAGCCCCTTAGCGCCCATCTTGTATTAAGGTTATTTGGCCAGGCAACCATTTTCTCCTCATCCGCATTAGACACGTCTTCTCAGTGCAATATATTATAGTACATTTTCCCTTCTTACATTACATGATTGTCGGACATCGGGTTTTTATTAATTTCCATCATCATTTTTCACCTTAATTTTTAAACTCTCTTCATGCTAACAATCTGAGTTGTGGAGAGTTCATCAAAATAAATCTGCTGTTGCTGTGAAGGGAAAGTGGGATACTAACGCCTTCTAGTGACAGAAATCTAAGTATAAAAAGAAAATTTGCAGGGCCAGATAGCCTCACTCATGATGTGTTCCCTAACAATCTGTTGATTTCTTTCCTGCCGATCTGCTCGCTTTCTATGCTAGGCATCACTAATTGTCCTTTTGGACCCTCCATCGCTCGCTAAATAGCCGTCGGTCTCTTGCAATTATGAGGTCGCAAAACGCGGTTCTAACAGAGAGCAATCGATAGAACGTGTGTAGGGAAGCTATAATAGGAGTGGTCAAACAATCCTGTGTTCAAGAGCAGAACGGAAGGATGGTACATGTCGCGTAGGTGAGCAGCATTGGTAGGTGGGAGCGCACCAGCCAATCATAACCAAACAGAGCACAGACCGAACACATGCCAGACGATCAGGGTACCAAATGTACATGCTCCCTCTGGCACGCCTATTCAATGCGGTCTAATTGCTGTAGGCGTTCCCACCTAACAATGCTGCTCACCTACGCGATATGTACCCATCAACTACACAGCAGAAAGGCATGCAAAAGTGTTGTCATTTTTTCGAATATTAGCAGGGAAACAATGGGTTTCCTAGTACATAACTCAATCAAATCGTGTAAGGGCAGCATGCCCAGTTAAGTCAACAGTTCCTCACTTCCCACATTTAGATATACGTCGTCCCTTATTTCCCAGAACGTTTTTTGTCAAGTACTTAACAGTTTCCAATTCATTGAGACTTTAATGCTTGACGACCTGTTGTGGTGCTTCAAACTGTTCATCATAGATTCCGTCTTTTTGTTGTTGTTTTTTCGTCAGCATAGGATTGGTGCGCTCGCAGAGGCTCTTGCATGTTTAATTTGGAGGAATATAACCCTCTATAAAACATATAACGTGTTATATGACATATAACACGACTTGTAAGCAAACGATTCCAGTTGGAACAATTTTATACTCTTGGCTGCTTCAACTTGCTAACCATCGGTCATGGTATCCTCACAAAGGCAATCTCCAAGGCTTTGCAAGTATCTCTCTAAACAAACCAGTGTCGCAATGACATTCGACTACTACGGTTCTATCATAGCAGCTTTACTGGCTCTGTCAGTTTCAATAATTTTTTCAGCTTTCCCCGACTTCTTCTAGAATAGCTGAATAAAATGCAGCAAAGAAAACCTCCAGAGCGACAATAGCCATTCGTGGCGATCGCTGCGGCGGTCGCCGCCCGCGCGATGAGGTCACCGCGCCGGCCGGCGTGGACGTCGCGCTGAGCGGCATCAGTCGCCGCGCCGCCGCAAACGGATCGTTTTAATAGTATTGCACCCGTTTCCACTCCCAACGCAAAGATGTCTTCTTGGCCTCCAGGTTGTGGTGATGGTTGTCACGGACCCTGGCCTTCAAAATGGAATACGTGCTGAAGTTCGTCGGATTGAGATCCGGGGAGTGCGGTGGCCATCCTTCAGACATGACAAAGTCCTGAAAATTGGCCTTGCACCGTGCTTGGGTGCTTTTCGCCCTGTGTGCAGGTATTGAGTCTTCTTGAAACGTCCAGTGCATTGTTGAAATGCTGCTGGCACGAGAAAAGTACCACAGCCTCGACGATGTCCTGTCGGTACACATCTTCATTTATTTTTACTCCTTCGTTCACAAAAACCACGGAATCTTTCCGTTGGTGTAGATCACACCCCAAACCATGAGCGCCTACGAATTTTAGCGACGTTCGGCGATGACAAAGGTGGCTGGAGCCTCTCCAGATCAGATGCTGACGTTTTAGAGGTTGTGAGCATATTCTACGGTGAATAGCGAACAGTGTTCGTTTGCACCGCGACCCTGGCCCGAGGCTCCAGCTGGCGGGATCAATGGAGCCGTTTGCGCTTATTCTTGTCCATCAGGAGCTGGACTTCATGGAGCTTGTAGGACTCGAGTCCGTATTTCTTTCTGGCTATTCGATGCACTAAACTGCGACTGACACAGATATCATGGGCGATTTTTTCAGGAGATCCTCAAATTTGAGATTTTCGTTCTTCGATGATTTACCGGATCTGCGGCGTATTGACAGTGCGATTTTTCCCTTGTCCTGGACAATCACCTCCATGGCCAAGCTCCTTACATCGACGAGCTTCTATGGAGACATTCGACCGAGCAAGTTAACGATGTCGCATTGTCGCTTTCCTCGATGATGAAGCTCCAAAATAGCAGTGCGATGGTCTGATATTTCGATAAAAACCGTAGCGAGAGGAAAATCGAACTTTAAAAATTGTACCATGGACGGAAAGATAGGCGCAAAAAATGATGCTATTTCCACCATGCCGCATATCGATGCGATCGCTTGTGAGAATCTCAAACTTCATCACGTTATTTTGGAACACCTACTGTACTGCTAAATCTTTTTGCTCAATTAAATGCAATGTTAATATCTCTGTTCTGCTTCTACTCACTATGTGTAAGATCCAAGTCATGAAGGCCTAACTTGGTTTTCCATTTGCCTTGAATAGTGGTTGAAATTTCAAGCTTTGAGCAATAAAGCTGAGAGATCTTAAATCTGTTAAGAACGAAAGGTTTCATTCAACCTAATGACCCTACGATTCAACACTTCAGCACACCCCTTCACTTCAATAAATGAAATATGAAATGTTAGGGTCTTCCTGAACGATTTAGGGCCTCCTGTCGAACTTGTTTTTAGAGTTCTGAAAACCACTCCGAACCGATGCATCATGGTTTAACGAATCTTAAAAGCGAATGGGGAGAGCAGGGGTGAAGATCACTGTCATTCACCGTTTCTGCAAATACATCTCGATTTTTCCAAGGAAAATTTGATGCAGCGCAGAGTTTTGATTGGAGAAGGATTTTTTGGTGTGCAGCTTTTCTTTGCACTTCGTCTTGAATAAGTAAACAATGTGATCCAATTTCTCTTCGTCTTGACATGCACTCCAGCTTCAATTTCCGTTAAACCACCCCTAAGTGCCTATCGTGATCATGAATTTCTTGAGTTTCTTAAATGTGGGAAATTTTGGAACCACAAGCACAGTGCAACTTTTGCAATAACAACGGAGTATAGCAAATTGCTCCGATCTCAAGCTGTTGGCGCTACCATTCAGTTTATTGTGATTTTGTCGAATGCGTGTCAGTAGACAGAATGCACAAGATCGACAACACAATTGAAGCCTTCGCTACGACGAGGCAATGGCGTCAGCGAATATTGGATCTGTCAAAGCAAACGGTGACTTCAACCCATCAGCGGAACCCACCGTGGGTTTGAGAAAGACTCTACGCGACTTGCACGATTAGCGAAGGCAGTCATTGAAAAGTGAAAAAGGAAGGAGAGAAATTCGAAGAAAACCCTATTAGACGTCCGCATTTGTTAACATGCAGTTCAGATGGTAGGATGTTGACCCTATTATTTTTCAGATCGGAAGAAATTCAGGATGGAAATACAGACACAGTAATCAATTTTCGGATATGATTACGTGTTCCAGTTCTGCGACGCACTCCAATGCACATTTGCCTTGCAAAATGTTTAGGAATTCTGCAAATGTGTGCGAGTAGCAAAGATGCTGTGAACACATTGTTTTTTCAAGGTTTGATGTCGTGAACGAGGAGACAAATTCAGTAGTAGACTGTTTGATGTCCACCTTCTATTAGGTTACTCTAAAAATAATCTCGGATTTTCGACTGGTAGTTGCAGAACTTCCATGCATAGAGTGGCATATTTATAGTAGCAATAATAGCCTACTAGACTTTATTATATCACTCAAAGTTCAAGTTCTTCAAATACCCTTTATTGCTGCAACATCTTTCTTAAAGGAGATTGCAAGTTCAGGATGACGTTTACGAGTTTAAAACTGCATGGCTGGGGGAGCAAATCGAGGAACCAAGTCAGGTCTGCACTGGACACTCACATCAAATGCAAAGAAAAGCTATGGCCCAAGAATTTTATTGAAAAAGCTCACAGACGTCAAACAGAGACAGCTCTCATATGGAAGACGCACGTGGGCGGTTTCAGGTGGAGGAAGTAACAAGGTAGAGCTGAGCCGGACTACTGACCGGATGGAAGAAGAGCTCCAGAAGGATGCAAATGTCATAGTATATGGAGTAATTTCGACAATAAACAGGTGTCCCAATTTTTTTGGCATTTCGTTAGAATGATCACTTACGTTTAAGGCCTTTGCCCTGCGCTGCGCGTTCGATATGGGAGCGTATGGCCTTTGTTATACCATCGGTCACCCCAAGCGAAGCCTAATCATAAGCTTCCATATCGATTTATCGCGTCGCGTGATCGATATGGAAGCGTACAGTGCCCTCTAGTTGTAACGTCTCCGGATAGGATGCACACTCGATATAACGTAGATTTTCTCTGGCCCCGGCCGGCTTACCTTTACGCCAACACAAGCCAATTCCGTTAGCACGCGCCGGATATAACGCCACTCCCGTTATAGCGCGGCTCTGAATGAACTCTCCGTTCAAAGCCACTCTCGCTATAACGCGGCCAGGGCTGGGTTCCGGTCCCACACAGAAAAATATAACAAAAATAAGCAGCAAGATGCCGGCCGCGTCTGTGATCAGCTCTACCGTTCTACTGTCACCCATTGCGACCATGTATTAGATGCAGATCGACGTTTTTTCGTGCGCACGTGGCCCACAGAAGTGTTCATAGTCAACAATATGTCGAGCACAGTGGAAGATTCTCGGTAGTTAATAGAAGCTTCCGTATGCTGGGAGGTTTGCTCTATCGGGGACGAGAGAGGATGTGGAGACAAACCTAGACTGTCAAAACAATACTCTACACTTATGTTTTCAGCCCTGAACAGCTGGTAAGCTTCTGTATGCTGGGAGGTTTGCATACTGTTACAGGACGTTTATTGTGACCAGAACTCTCGCACCGTGCGAAACTTATGGTTCTAACCTCTGATTGCAGTCAGGATAACACAACAACGCTGTTTGATCGCAAACGACATCCCCATGTCATGGTAGAGTGCTGATAAGCCATTTGCAGCGAGGATATCGCGATTAAACAGCGTTGATGGTGTAGTGGACTAGAATCCTGACCGAAGGCAGGAAGTGCGTGTTTGAGTCCCGACCGGCGCGATAGGCTTGATCGCAAAAAGAAGGACCTTGCAATATCCTTGGTTACAAAGATATTAATCACATCTAACAAACCATACTTTTACCCATACATATTTGATATACGCAAATAACAGAGAATTTTTCTAAGGACAGGGCTTCGTTAATTATCAAAGTTGTTTTATACCTTCTTACTCTCCTCATGGTCTCATATTGTGTTATTGTAGCCACATTTAGTCATTATATGTGATTCTAGATAAGTCTGTGTGTAGAATGGTATAAAAAAGGGCAGCACAGGTTAGAACGCAACTCCCGTTAGAGCGCGGAATTTCTTCGGTCCCTTCAAATGCGTTATAAGGAGAGGGAACTGTATATCATTAGGCGCCGCTCGGCGTGAGAGATGGCATAACAAAGGCCTAAAACTACGACGATAATGTTCCCAGCCTATTATGTAGAAAGAGGAACTCTTGTAATGTCAACGTCTCAAGGTCGAGCCATGCCTTTGCTCAGCGTGTCGAGGCCTTTGCTTGATCAACAGCCTATGGATATGCTACTTGTAGCGAGTGCTACAGTTAAATAATGA
This sequence comes from Heligmosomoides polygyrus bakeri, assembly GCA_947359475.1. Classification (NCBI taxonomy): domain Eukaryota; kingdom Metazoa; phylum Nematoda; class Chromadorea; order Rhabditida; family Heligmosomidae; genus Heligmosomoides; species Heligmosomoides polygyrus. The sequence goes on along the minus strand of OX375866.1, from coordinate 32,875,659 downwards.
GCAACCCGGCTTCTCTCAGCCTTCACGTCAAGTAACGATTTGATTTCGGAAAAATCATTATGCTAGAGCTAACACTCTGAGGCAAGCTTAAAAATTGGGTAGTTCAGTGAAATGCTTGACCCTGAAACAAGCACACTTCCAGAAACAAACGCCATCTCAAATGGTACTAAGTTTGAAAAGTCTTGATATAGCTTCATCTTTTCTCTATTCTTTATTCAGCACACAGTGCAAATCAAACAACATCATAATCACCGTTGTTAGTCACCACAGTGGCCCAACTACTGGGCAGGTCAGTGGTCCCCTTCTACGAGAACTGGGGAGACCGCGGTCTCGAATTAATAAAAAAAAAATCGGTGATCGCCCGACTTTAGTCTTCAAACTTTGTAAAAATTTTCATAGACAAGGCCTTTAAGAACACAATGAGGCCTAATCTGAGGGAAATGTATATCAGGAGAAGATGCCAGATGGGGTACGGTCACAGCCTAACTCCTCGATTTTTCGGTGGATCGCTTCAGCTACATGGGGTCTGGCGTTATCATGGAAAAGGTACACTGATGGTCTTCTCGACCGCTTTTCTCGAACAGTCTTTCTTGAGTTTCTGGAGCTGAATGGCGCAAATGACAGCGGTGACCGTGTGCTCTTGGGGGAGCAGTTCGCAGCACAACATTCCCTTCGAGTTCGAGAAGCATAGAAGAACCTCCTTAAGGTGCACGTTGGGCATTGCTGGCGTAGGCGGCCCATTTTCTCGAGCTAGCCAAATTGCACTGTGTGCGCTAGAGTCGTAGAGAACGCAATTCTAATCGAGGTTTGCATTTGAAATCCGTGTCTCCTTTTGAGAACTCTGGAATCGTACCCTCAACGTTTCGTTCGGGATGCGGATGGTGAACGATCCTCTGACACGAACTTACCACTCAGGAATGCGGCGCTGGCAGCGTGGCTCGTAGAGGGTGCGTTACATTAGGTGTCTCCCACTACTGTAGAAGGCGCGATTGCCGTATCCTGACCGGGTGCCGCGCCCGCCTCAGACGAGATCTCAATACGAGATGAGGTGAGTTGAGGAGAGGGCGCGCAGCAAGCAGAGAAGGGATCAGTGAGAGCAGTCTCATATGTGATTAGGTTTTTTACACTGTGTACAGAATCAAAAGCACAAGTAATCCACTGAGATAACTTTACTTGGGAAATGGCAGAATGCAAGAAAATTTAAACAGCTCAAAAAAAGGACGACCACCTGCCGTCTCTAAGATTTCAAAACGAAATGGGAACAAGAGCAACTCGTCCAGTTTCTTCTATGTCTACTCTTCGTTAGTCTATGTACTTCATAGTTTTCGCTCAGGCCATGTTCTCTTTTCAACCTTTACGTGCTTTCTCTTGCTTGTTTTATAGTTTTTTTTAGTTGCGCATAGTCCATACTAGCACGTTGATCTGACTAATTCGATATTTATTGCATTCTTCAATGTGTATTATAAGACGATCCCCATCAGGAGCTGAGTATATGGCCGTCCAGCATATACAAAGAGGGAAGGTGTTAGCAGGACCGCTGCAGGCCACCGCTGCTCATATTTGTCCAAACTTATTTGTAAAAGAAGTGTGTAAAAGAAGTGAACGGCTTTTTTGGAGGCACAGGAGACATTCCCACAATGCTACGTATTGATAAAATAGGGACGTACAGACCGAAAAAGAAAAACTGGGATATAGTGGCAACTGGTGTGATTGCGAGGGTTTAAAAGGATCATTTGTGCTCACGTGAATCAAAGTTGGGTGACGGTTGTAGGCTGCGGGACATTATGTACGAATGGTCGCCGCGGACGCGGCGAATAGCGCGGCGAGCGAACTTTCTGAACCCGAGCATGTTTTCCCGCAGCTCCAGCAACAACAAGAAGGGATATCAACAACTCAAACCTAGCGACTGCAGCAGGTCATAAGGCACAACTCACACGACCGCAGCTGAGCTCATCGCGCACGCGGCAGTCGCCGTCGCGGACACGGCAAAACCCAGTTATTCCAATGCCGTGCATAAGACTATCGACGAAAACCCGAAATATTTAACATTGTTGCGTACATGAAGGAAGGCGTCTTCTGCTGCACTGGGCGTAGTACCTCCGGAATATCATGTGTCCTGAAACAAAAAACTTTTAACTTTTTGCCTTAATTCTTCTAAAAATTATTGCGTGAACGTACGATGCATACATTCGAACGAAGACAACTGAGACCAAGGAGACAATATCTGTAAGGAATTAAGCACAACAAACCAAGACAGCTAGAAGAGCCAAGAAGGTGCAGCAGGGGAGCCGATACTGTATAAGGAATGGGTCTCCGGTTCTGCCTCATATGAGGCAAGTACGCAATAACTGTTGAATATTTGAGTCTTCGCCCGCGCGCGCTTCGCCTCTCACACCAATCGTGAACTGCAAGTTGACCACGAGGCGTGAACTTGCAAGTTAGTTAACCGCGAGGCGTAGTCGAATGTAACTTGTTTTGGAGATCTAAGGGTGCAAGTAACTGAGGTTAACCTTACAGGTTAGATAATCGCGAGAGATTAGTCGCAGATAACTTATTTTGGAGGTCTAGAGCCGCAAGTAACTTCACTTAGGGCCCATAAGGAACAAGTGACTTGTTCAAAATTTTGTGAGAGGAGGGGAACATTTCTTACAACCTAATGTATTACATTAAATCTGTCGCTCGTAAATGAAAACATGTATGAGATTTAGGAGTGACAGAGATAATGTAATATGTGAGTGGATGAGTGGTGGATGCTGGTTTGAAGTATGCTTAGCAATTGTTCGTGCTACACGAACTCCGCCTATGTGTGTTCTTAGCTAGCTGTTTTTCATTGGATTCCGTGTATAATGATGGAACCTGGCAGAAAAAATAGCTCATCTTTCGGACTACTCCGGTAGCAACAGTGAGCATCATAACGAAGAGGAGGACGACTCAATAGGCTAATAGGAGCGACGAAAGAATGTGGCTGTGGATTGTCGCAGATATCTGCTATGATCAGAATGGTCTCTTATTAATTTTATTATACTGAAGAATGGCGCAAATTTAAAACTGATAAACAACAATAGAGTCTGTTGAATCACTTAATCAGCCAACTCTCAACCAAAATTTTAACAGATCGTGGTCCTCCTCTGATCCACAATTTCATAGGCGACAGAAAGGAAAAACGGCGAACATTGGGCCCCTTACCTGTGTCCATGCTGAGACAAGGCGATACAGTTGTCGTTCTCTCTCGGACAGATATTAGGATTCTCGCCCATGGAAGATGAAAAATGTCGGCTATAACAACCAGAATTCGAGAGGAGGCGAAAGACCAGTAAACTCTTTGCTTCCCTTTCCAGCACCCTGTGCTAAAAAAACTGTATAAATGATTTAGAGCTGGCTGTCACTCCGCACAGGCCTCCCCCTGGTTGAACGATTGGAATGTTACCATGTGCGAAGTGAAGCAAAAAAAGGGGCGGTAGATTTTGCTGCTATTTGGTCTTACAGGGTGCGCCAAAATTATGGCGACAGCACATGCGCAAACAATTTGACCTTTTATTCGGAGCGTCTGCTTTTTTCGTGCTCTTATTGTTTTTATTGAGTCAATTAGTTTATGCCTACCTCAGTCGAACATAATAATGAGTCGTTTTTCAAAATAGTGAAACGTTCGTGCCACCGTTCTTAAATCATTGAGCTTTACCGTCAAGGCTTCTCGGCACGCTACATTCACCACCGTCTTGGAGTTCATCAAAGTATTATGAATAGGTTCATCAGACGCTAAGAAGACCTGGGAACCGAGGATGATAGATCCGGACGGGAAAGACACATATCTGTGACAACTATGGACAACATTAGGAAGGTACGTGAACGAATTCGCAGGAAGCCGGCGTACTCGGTCCGCTGGTTGTGGGGAAAATGGACATCATGGAGACGTCGTTGAGAAGAATTTTCCGTAAACTGGAACTTAAGGCCTACAAGAAGACCCGCGTGCACCCTCCTGGACCTTCAAACATTAAGAAGTTCCAGCTCACAGAGCAAGAATGCTGCAAGACTGGTGCAAAGGCAACTTTCCGCAATTCATCGCCTTCCACGAGTGGCCAGCCAACTCTCTGGATTTGAATCCGATGGATTACATGGTCTGGCCAGCTCTGTAAGCCAAAGCCTACGGGAAACCTCACCGCCCCGCGGACAATTTGAAGAAAGGCGTGGGATGAGCTCAACGCCCCTTACTTGCGTGCCGCCGTCAATGCCTTCCCGAATCGTCTCAAAGTCTATATCGATGCCGATGGAGATATCTTCGAATCTCAATGCTGCGTATAGCTTACAATAGACTGATAAACATTATCGCATCTTTGGTTTCTCGAAAGTACCGCATTTTCTCTCTCGGCGAATAGAATACCTTGTCGCCATAATTTTGAGGCACCCTGTAGAAAGATCGTTTTATGCCAACTTAGGAGCCTCCTTTCAAGCTTCAAGCAAGAGTGTCGTAAAAAACTCCGACTGGCTAGACTGCTGTAACGTCTTCGTACCGAGTGTGACCACGACGTCACGACCATCTTGGTCAAGTTCAGTTACGACGAGTAAACGACAAGCACCATCTATGCGCGGATGCTTACTCGTCGTAACTGAACTTGATGATTGCACTTCTTCGTCCTCATTTATGATATCTACACTGTTGTCACGCACGGGCACTTCACGCGATACAAAATCACAGACAACTATGATATCCATAGGTGCGGAGATGGTTTTGACTTACATAACTAGAGTATTGCATTTGGTTCTTTACTTTTATTCGAAATGCTTATTATTTCAGACGACCACAGATCAATGGCGGCGGCTGCATGACCGTCTGCGGGACTAAGGACTTAAACGGGCGGCTTCGCATCAATCATTTCACATAAGAACACGATAAAGGTCTTGAACGAGAGAGGCGGAAATCAGGCGGGCTTCTTCCCAAGAGCAGGCAAGCCAACAGCATCAGGCCACCAAATGTCTGGTTGGGGGCTTCGCCTCCAAGCCCCGAGAATAGAACAACCTCAATCTTCCTCCTTTCTTCTTTAGGCCTTCTTACAGTAAAAAAACTGGTTTTACTATATAGATTAGTGCAGTGGGATATGGTAAAGGCAGAATTTTCACTGAAGCCCATCCACCTCCACCACATGCAGGCGATTTATTTTCCGAAGCGCTCGTTCTCTACGTGTCGAGAAACAGGTAATGAGGCTCCCAATCCGGTGCTTAATCATCAAAATCATAATTAAAATAAATCGGTATTGGTCGACACCGCTTACTGTCCGACGGCAATAATACTCCTCCGAATCCCGTGGTCACTCTCTATCTACCCCTCCCCCTCCCCTCCCCCCCTCCCGAAATACTTCCTTTCCTAGGTGCTGGCAAAGAAACGGAGTGAGAGTCAAGCACGCACATATGACACTGAGTACCGATTCACGTGTCGCTACGTTGCCACGACGTCTATGACACTCCTTCTGCACTCTGACACACGTACCAACTTCTGTAAGCCTCTTCAGAAATCCGACACACACTGAACGATGTTGAGGAAAAATGCTGCCCCCCCCCCTTTATTCACGCTCCCCTCTCTAATGGTCCCCCTTTGTTGGTCCTCTCCTATTGATCGCCCTTACTCGGAATCCCTACGCAAGTTGGACGTCTTCAGCTCGTCTTCTGAATCCTACGTACGTTGAGCAACGTCTTCAGCACGTGTTCTGAATCCCTACGCAAGTTAGACGACGTCTACAGCACGTCTTCTGAATCCCTACGCATGTTGGACGACGTCTAGCGCAGGTCTTCTGAATCTTGACTCACGACGTCTTTCTCAGGTCTTCTGAGTCCCTACGCACGTTAGACAACATCATCAGCACGTCTTTTGAATCCCTACGCAAGTTGGACGACGTTTTCAGCACGTCTTCTGAATCCCTACGCACGTTAGACGACGTCTTCAGCACGTCTTCTGAATCCAGACGCACCTGAAAGACGTCTAGGGTACGCCTACGCCTCCTGAATCCCTACGCTCTGCACCTGATACCCATCCATACCCTTAAGGCCCCCGCAGACTTTTGCGGCGTCGCCGCTGCCCTATGCTTAACCATAGGGCAGAGACGCAGAGCTCGCCGCCAGCGGCACCGGCGGCGTCGCTGGCGGAAATGACTTGAATCGCCATCGCTGGCGAAAATGACTTGAATCATCCCACCCGGCGGCGCCGCTCCAGCGTCTGTCTGTCTGCGCTCTGCGCTCTGCCCTTTCGCGGCGGGATCCAGAGCGGAGACGGTCGATGCGGGCGCGCGATCGTCATCAGGGCGCGTTATTGTTGAGCACCAGTCGGTCCCGACTAGAAACAGTACAGTACCTCGCCGTCACCGCTCCCACTGATGATGAGTCAAGCCGCTGAGCGGCGGCGGCGCCGCTCAGCGGTTTCGCCGTTCGCCGTCGCCACTCAGCGGCGCCGTTCAGCGATTTCGCCCGCCGCTCGCCGCAGAAGTCTGCGGGGGCCTCTACGCGTTGCCCCTTGAATATCTCGTAAACTTGGACGATCAGCCGCCAAGGATATAGTTCGCCAGCAATCGCCCATGGTTATGCTCAAAGAAAGCCCGGCTGGCATAGGCCGCACTGAAGTGGGTATCTTTTGGCTCAAGTCCCCCCTCCCCGTGACGGACACGTGACATTAGCCGATTATATGTAGTAGGATGGTTCGCATTTTTTCGTTGGGATGCAAATTATGCAGATATAGTTTTATGAATCTGCTTTGTACTAGAATTGCGGTTGCTTTAGGAAAACTAGCGTTACTTTGTCCTTTTTTGGAAGAAGTTCTCCTTGCCGCTGCCGAGGTAGTCGTATGGAAGTGTTAAAATGATAACATTCAGTAGTTTTCATATAAGGTTAGTGAGTAGTGCGTGTCACTAACGTAGGAAGTGCTGTTTGTGTTGTGCCAGTCCCACAATACCGCTCAAATGCTTTGCAAAAAAGACGCTTCGCGACGGATTAATCCGTCACAAAGCGTCGCATTGCCCTAACTCTATTCAAAGTTATTTGTTTAAAATCTAATTAACACCATTAGAAGCCCCGTCTCATTTTCTATCCAGCAATCTTAGCATCATCTAAAACGATTGCACATTGACCTTGTTATGAAGCTTTTGCTTCCTCTGCTCCGCTAATTGATTTACGATCCCCCGGGATCCCCAGTGGCATGTCTTAAGGCTTTTCACTGACGAGGTTCATCGAAACTCAGAAATGCTCTGTTGTTTCAGCAGATCTATATTTGTTACGCATCAAGTGTCATTGTGGTACTAAATAGTGCCAAGTTTGTAACATAGGCCGGATTTCAGATAAGCGCAAACACACGGAAACCTAAGATTCAGTTAAGAATTACCCAACCAGTAGTCTGCTACAGAGGACAGTATTCTACTATTCTATTGTGGGAACGATGATCTTTATAAAACGTGTAAAATGGCTTTGAGAAATGGAGAGAAATTACCAGATTTTATTTTTCCAACAAGAGATTGGTCCAATCTCAATATGCGGCGTAGGATTTCTCCTATCTTTGAACTTCGGTGCTCCTGTACAGAATAAGCACGAAAGCCGTGTTTTTTTGTGGTCTACAGTAGACCACAAGCACATTCGAATATAAAAAGAAGGAAAAGATTTTCGCCGTTCAAAGTAGATTTCTATGCGGCCAAAATTTGATGAAAACAACAGAAAATTTTGTTTCAGTCGCTTACCTCTTTATGAAGAGTATGAGTTTATTCGAAAAATTAACTGGAGCTCCCAACTTCTCTCTTCTTGAAACCTCGGCATTGTAAGTTGTTAGTGTTAATATATCTTGTGCCACACGAGGTTTGTAGGTGGACAGCTTTATTCAGCAGGGCCTGACGTTTCGACGTTCCGTCGTCTTCAGAGGCCTAAACATGGTGTGAAGGTTTACATTTGCGCTCTACCCCACCAAGGTTCCTTAACGGTGGACCTTGGTGAGTTCGTCTCTCTCTCATTTGGTCTCTCTGGGATGGTTGTAGATGTACGTCGAAAATGCTAGAGTAGTTGAGGCGCTTGGTGGGGTAGAGCGCAAATGTAAACCCTCACACCATGTTTAGGCCTCTGAAGACGACGGAACGTCGAAACGTAAGGCCCTGCTGAATAAAGCTGTCCACCTACAAATCTCATGTGGCACAAGATATACTAACACTAATAACTGGACAGCATTTCTCAGCTCGTTGCGAGCTTTTCACGGATGTAATATTGTCCGTATTCAAACCAACTTGCTTTTTTTTGTACCAACTTGCTAAAACCCACCATCGCCAAACCGAGGATATTGAAAAGTTCTTTGGCATCAATGATGAGAGCGGCCATCTTCTGACAGACCGCAAAAAGGCGATGAAGCGATGGCGTGATTACTTTGAGGAAATTTCCACTATGGAATTTCCTCACCCGGCCATCCCTTCTGTGGGTTCTGTTCATGGTCCCGTTCACAAGATCATCGTGGAGGAAACAGAAGCGGCTCTGAAGAAAGCGAAGCCATGCAAGGCGACAGGACCGGATGATCTGGCAGCCGATGTTTGGAAGTCGAAGCTCTGGTATCCTGCTGAGTGGTTGGCTGAATTCTTCAACCAGGTAGTAAAGGAGAAGAAAGTACCGGAGTGTTGGCACAACAGTACGACGATTCCGATTTGGAAGAAGAAGGGCAGTCCTGCAGACTGCTCCAATTGCCGTCCGATTCGCTTGCTTTCGCACAGCATGAAGTTGTTCGAGCGGATCCTCGATAGACGAATTTGTGAAATCGTCAGGCTTTCCAACCAGTGCGGTTTTGTGTCTGGTTGTTGAACCACTGATGCTATACACGCCGCCCGCCTCCTGGTGGGAAGCATCGCGAGAAACAGAAGCCGGTGCATATAGCCTTTCTCGACTTGGAGAAGGCCTTCGACCGTGTACCGCGTGAGGTTATATGGTACGCCTTGCGACAACACAACGTATCTGAGGAACTCATAGAGTGGGTGCGGATGCTCTACTCTTGCCAAAAGAGTAGAGTGCAAGCAGCAGCTAGAACCTCAATGGAGTTACCCATCTCCATTGGGGTGCACCAAGGTTCTGCGCTTTCTCCACTCCTCTTTGTTGTCGTCATTACGACAGATCTTCAGAAGCCTGTCCCATGGACATTGTTCTATGCTGATGACGTGATGCTCGCTTGCGAAGATAAAGATGATCTCGAGCGGCAAGTGCAAGCTTGGTGCGACCGCCTGGCGATGTTCGGACTCAAATTGAACGTGAAGAAGACCGAGTACCTAACGACTGACGTAAACGAGTCCGGCTCCATTAAGATTGACGGCACTGAGCTTTCACGCACTTCGGTGATTAAATACCTGGGATCAGCAATAGCGTCTGACGGCGGTCTGATGGTTGAAGTGAACTCACGCGTGAGTGCGGTCCAACTGGCGCTCGCTGACTGGTGTGCTCTGCGGTAGGAAGATACCAGAGCACCTGAAGTCGAAGATCTACAGAAGAGTCGTGCAGCCGGTAGCAATGTACGGCGCTGAGTGTTGGCCTGCGACTAAGGAAGTTGAAACACGCCTCAGCGTCATGGAGACGAAGATGCTGCGCTGGACGGCTGGAGTTTCCCGCATGGACCGCATCAGAAATGATGCTATTCGGCAGAAGTTCGGTGTCGCGCCGATAGCGGACAAGATACATGAAGCTCGCTTGCGATGCTACGGCCACGTTCTGCGTGAGAAACAAGACAGCGCCCGCAAGATAGGCCTTGAGTTGGAAGTGTCAAGAAAGCGGCCTAGAGGACGCCCGAAGCAGCGTTGGTCGGATACGTTACACATGAACGTGAAAGTAACTGGCGTCCACCCTGATCAAGCGCAGGACCGGGAAAGGTGGCGTCATGACACCAGAAGAGCGGACTCCGCGACGAAGCGGGACAAACGCTGAAGAAGAAGAAGATTGGAACCGGTACCGATTCGTATATTTATAAACCGTCATTTTTTTCGAACTCAGTTGAAAGGCTCCCAACTTCTCTCTTCTTGAAACCTCGGCATTGTAAGTTGTTACTGTTAGTATATTTGTGCCACACGAGGTTTTTAGGTGGACAAATTTATTAAGCAGGGCCTGACGTTTCGACGTTCCGTCGTCTTCAGAGGCCTAAACATGGTGTGAAGGTTTACATTTGCGAGCTTTTCACGGATGTAATATTGTTCGTATTCAAACTGAAAACCATTTTCACCTCTTCGGCCGCCGAAACAAGTTTGGGGCTGCGCTTCGGCCCGAGTGCGGACACGGCTCGCTGCCCTTGCGACCTCCCGCGGCACTCCATATGTTGTATATCGCTATGTACAGTATTCACACTTCGTAAGGGCAGCGAGCGGCCTGTCGCCATGTCCGCACTCGGGCCGAAGCGCAGCCCCAAACTTGTTTCGGCGGCCGAAGAGGATTTCAGTTTGAATACAATTCTTGTGGTCTACTGTAGACCACAGAAAACACGGCTTTTGTACTTATCCGGTACAGGTGCATCCGAAGTTCAAAGATAGGAGAGCTCCTACGCCGCATATTGAGATTGGACCAATCTCTTGTTGGAAAAAAGAAAATCTAGTAATTTCTGTCCATTTCTCAAAGCCGTTTTATAAATTAGATTTTACACGTTTTATAAAGATCATCGTTCCCACAATAGAATAGCAGAACACTGTCCTCTGTAGCAGACTACTAGTTGGGTAGTTCTTAACTGAATCTTGGGTTTCCGCCTGTTTGCGCTTATCTGAAATCCGGCCTATGTTATTTAAACTTGGCACTATTTAGTACCACAATGACACTTGATGCGTAACAAATACAGATCTGCTGAAACAACAGAGCATTTCTGAGTTTCGATAAACTTCGTCAACGAAAAGCCTCAAGGACATGCCACTGGGGATCTCGGGGGGTCGTAAATCAATTAGCGGAGCCGAGGAAGCAAAAGCTTCATAACTGGATCAATGTGCAATCGCTTTAGATGATGTTTAGATCGCTAGATAGAAAATAAGACGGGGCTTCTAATGGTGTTAAATAGATTTTAGACAAATAACTTTGAAAAGAGTTAGGGCAATGCGAGCTTTGTGACGGATTAATCCGTCGCAAAGCGTCTTTTTTGCAAAGCATTTGAGCAGTATTGTACTTCATTGAGGTCGCGCTTGTAAGTTGTAGTCGGTGATGATGTCGCCACCGCTATTGATCCACTTCTGCTATGAAATAGTAGTTAAATCTCTCCACTCCTGATTCTGCTGCTTGCTGCTGTTGCGAGGGTATGTGTAAAATTCACCGTGTAGAGTTAGGCTGCCGAAGTGTGCTGCTCTTACTCTAAAGAGGTTGCCTTTATAAGATATGGTTCGCAATCAAGTCGTCCCTGCTCCGTCTACTCGGTTCTCCTGCTTAAGTCCTTTTGAAAAAGAACTGCTCGCAGACTCTGCACCGTCGATGCTGGAGTGATTTCACAAATTTGATCATAACTCGGTTCGTTTTTCGAAATTCAAAAATCCCAATTGCTTTTTGAAAAATAGAGGAAAGGTGCTTTCTAACCATGCAAGAACCAGATTTCAAAAAAGGGCTCTTCATAGGGGGCGGGGGGTTCGATTTTTGGCACGTATTTCTGCAACAATTCGAACCCCCCCCCCCGCCCCCTATGAAGACCTCCCTGTTGAAAGGTAGTTTCTATACGATTCGAAAGAGCATTTTCTCTAGCTTTCGAAAAGCAATTGGGATTTTCAAATTTCAAAAAATGAACCGAGTTATGATCAATTTTGTGAAATCACTCCAATGACTCCGGTGATGGGCCGACCAACTGCTCTGGTCACAGTTTCACAAAAAATGTCCATAGCTCGGTTCAGTTTTTGGAATTCAAAAATCCCAATTGCTTTTCGAAAACTAGAGGAAATGCGCTTTCGAACCATGTAGGAATTAGTTTTCAACAGGGAGGTCTTCATAGGGGGCGGGGGGGGGTTCGAATTCTGGTCCATTGTTGCAGAAATACGTGCCAAAAATCGAACCCCCCCCCCCGCCCCGTATGAAGACCCCTTTTCTAAAATCTGGTTCTTGTATAGTTAGAAAGCATCTTTCCTCTATTTTCCAAAAAGCAATTGGGATTTTTGAATTTCGAATGATCAAATTTGCGAAGAACTGCTCGCAGACTCTGCACCGTCGATGCTGGAGTGATTTCACAAATTTGATCATAACTCGGTTCGTTTTTCGAAATTCAAAAATCCCAATTGCTTTTTGAAAAATAGAGGAAAGGTGCTTTCTAACCATGCAAGAAGCAGATTTCAAAAAAGGGCTCTTCATAGGGGGCGGGGGGGGGGTTCGATTTTTGGCACGTATTTCTGCAACAATGGACCAGAATTCGAACCCCCACCGCCCTCTATGAAGACCTCCCTGTTGAAAACTAATTCCTACATGGTTCGAAAGCGCATTTCCTCTAGTTTTCAAATCGCTATTAAATCTTTTAAAATTCGAAAAACTTACCGGGATATAATTGTTTATACAAAATCACTTCAATTTTTTTCGCTCAAAAATCGAAGGCCTCCGCCCCGTATGAAGATCTAGTTTTTGAAAAACGATTTTCACACCGTATGAAATACCTTTTTTTGTAGTTTCTAAAAAGCCATCGGCTTTTTAAAATTGTGGAAAACTTACCGAGTTATAGTCATTTTTATGAACGTCGAATTTCGTCGCTCCCATGACGTCGGTGCGATATCGACCAGTGGTCGATCCAGTCTGTTCGTTTCAGAAAACCATGATTTTTACAGTGTGCATTAAACAAGAATTGAAACTTTTTGTGGCAAAATTTCAACTGTGTGGGTGATCTGCTTCAGGTAAAAATTAATTAATTTTTCTTGAAAAGCGAAAAATTTAAATGCAATCAGCCCTAATCATATCGGAGATCGCTGCGAAGAAGCTTAGTTTATGATTGTATATTAATCACATCTTGAACTCTAAGATGGTACAGTTTTCACTCTCTGATGCTCTTCCTCCAGAAGGTAGAAATTTTTTTGCCGCAAGAAGTCCGTCCTTCAGTGGCGATCGGTGATATCGGAGAGCACAATGGCTCCACGTAGCCTACCATATTTCGGAGTTTGTGCGACATCTCTGTAAAATTCACAAAACTTTTAAAACTGTAAGAGGTGTGGGTTCTACGCTTTAAAAAGGCAGCTTGTAAGAATAGCGGCTTCCATGTGATTGACGGTGTCGAATTTTTTCGGCAAATGATAAAAATCGGAGCGTCTGTTTATACAGAACAGAATGTTTATGTCTCACAAAAACACGTTTTATTCCCTTGTGTCAACCGGTGAATTAAAACCTTTATTGGGTACAACCTTTATTGGTTACAACTTCACTTTCTGATGCTGTTTCCAGCAGAAGAGAGAAAATTAGCTCCGTGACAAGTCCATCCTCGGTTGCCATTCGGTCATCGCTTCGAAGAGTGCTTCCAAAAATCTTGTAGGAAAAGCACTTAATTTTCCTTAGCAATTGACACTTCAAATTTTATAGACGACAATTTAGGACGTAGATGTCGCTCGTTCAGGTAGAAAACTGTCGCGTTCGTGACTTTCTGAAAAAAAAACTGAAAAATGGAAACTTCTCATTGACTCTAAATCTGGGTGCAGAAAATCTTTATATTTAACAAGTAATGCAATCTTTATTTGAATCTTGTTATATTAATTTTTACAACTTCGCGGGACGAAGGAGAGACTCCACACCTTCGTAAGCATTCCTGGAAAAAACAACTTATTAAGAATTAAAAAAATCACCATGAAACCTGAAGAATAAGAGAGAATCCTCTGCCAAAACCGGAAGAGCACGACCCCCCCCCCCCTCCAGACGAGGCCACAGTACGACCCCCCCCCCTTCGATTCCCGAACCTCAAGCTTGACCCTGGTCATCAGCATAAAGCAGCGTCCATGGAACACGCTGCTGAAGATCTCGCGTAATGGCATCCATGACGACAACATAGAGGAGTGGGGAAAGCGCAGAACACTGGCACCCCAACAGAGAGAGGAAACTCCATTAGGGTTCCAGCTGCAGCTTGCACTAACTCCATTATGGTTCCAGCTGCAGCTTGCACTCTACTCTTTGGGAAAGAACAATGCATACGCACCCACTGTATGAGTTTCGATTCGATTTTCGATATCGAATTCGATTTTCGATTATTTGATCATTCGAATAAATTATTCGAATAATTATTCGAATTCGATTAATCGAGTTTCGCAAATTCGAATAATTATTCGAATTCGATTATTCGATGGCTTAAAATTCGAATAATATTCGAATTTCGAATACGTGATTGTTTCTAATGTGGCATAATGATGATTCTTGTAAGCGAAGTTCATTCCGGTGACGATTGTTTTCGATAGCACACTGTCGAGAAGCTCACCGTTACGAAAACGCATTCAATATCCTACTATATATGGAAGTGTCGTGTGTGTGCGTGTGTTTGGTTCCATCAGTCCATGACAACTGGCGTGGGGGCATGGCATATTGTTGATGGCGATCGACTGCGGTCCGAAACTTCAGCCCTTGGGGTAGATCTCGCCGAACACAAATCTGAAGTTTGCTTTTGAAATTGTCGGTTGAAGTTGATCGAGCTATTTTCTGTGGGGAATTCGTTGAGACGAATCAATTGTCTGACCGGTCTTGGTCGATAATTTCAAAATCTAACTTCACATTTGCATTTTCTGTGACCACGACTATCATCAATGTCATACACTTGAATCATCTGCGAAATTTGCACAAAAAACACAAATTTCGACGAAAAAATAAAAAATGAATTTCAGATCCGTGTTCAGTGATCGATTAACTCAGGCTTCAAGTTTTGAGCTTGTTGAGTGATATTCACGAAAATTCGATAATGTGATTAATATCTCTTTATGCTAATGGGTACTGGAAAAACTAACTCAAGGTTCGTGTTCAGCTACCTCGATTACCCCAGGTCTGAGGTCCCGCAACAGGGATGGGCAGAATTTCTGTTTTCTGTTTTCTGATTTTCTGGCCGTTTTGTGCAAATTTTTTCTGTTTTCCGATTCTGGGAAAATGGCCAAAAAGTTGGCCAGAAAACAGAAAAATGGGGGGCGAACAAAATTATGATATATCACGGAAATCCCATAGAAACCATCAAATAAGCGTCAGAGAATCATAGAATCATAAGTTTCATTCCAAAATAATGTTTCTCGAAAATTTTAAATTGGAAGCATGTGGCGTTCTTGGATGCTCATGTAGAAATTGCGCCATACATTCATGAACTAGCTCCGCCTTGTTTGATTGATTGATTGTATAAGTGCTGCTGACACATGACACACATAGGACATTTCGTCTTTCATAATTTGGCTTTCGTTTTCTTTTGAATTTCAGCAGTAGTTTGGACCATCTACGACTAATTACAACTTTATATCAATGCTACAATACTAGGGTTCGGAGGGGCATTTAATTATCTATTAATTAACCGCTTGTGCTATAGTAACTGTGGGTAGGATTATTCTCCACCTCCGGTTTAAAAAATGAAAATTGTTGCCCGGTCATCCCCAATGATCGCTTTCTGCAGAGCCTTTGGCGAAGCTGCTTTTTTAAACTCTGACTACTGCTCAGCCTTTAGTTGTCAAAAATTATGTAGAGATAGACTAGTTTTAGTTACCTTTGATTTTGCTGACATAGTGATACAGCTGTGATACATTAGATTTTTCATGAATCGCCCGTATCATCTGTCGTCCTACTAATCATCGAGTTGCTTAAGCGGGCATCAGCAGGTCTCCATTCGTCCCTGTCCTGCGATAGAGTGCTACAATGGATACTCCTCGCTCAAGGGACACGAAGAGCGTCATATCGTTCGCTCAGGACTTCCACGAAGAATCAGACCAACGCGTTGGTGGGCGTCCTGGTATACCTTTTGACATTTTGCGGAATCCAGTCGGCGACGGCTCTCGTTCAGCGGGTATTTGCGCACTACTTAGTCGGCCCACCTAAGTTTCCGGGTCTATGCGACAGCCTCTCTGATCTCCGAACTTCCAGGAAGTTCCGACCTTCGTCTCCCCCTCCGAGCATCGTCCACTGCATTCTCTGCCGCGTGACGCTGATCGCGAGTTCATCCTGCTTTCGTGTAGCCCAGGTCTCTGAGACGTATGTTAGCACAAGAAAGAACAGTGGAGCCGGATAGGTGCGCACGGAGTCGGATGTTCTTCGTTTTCCTCACAACTTTTTCGAGGCTCTTGAAAGTACCCCAAGCCGCTCGTTTCCTCCTGCTCAGCTCTGGCGCTAGGTCGTTGGCCATATTGACTTCCCGACCCAGATAGACGTAGCTGGAGCATTCGGAGATGCTCGTTCCATTGAGCGAGAATGGGGCATCAGAAACTTGTCCGCTCCTCATGAACATCGTCTTCGTAAGATTCAGCTGCAGTCCAACGTTCCCACATACACGATCGAAGTCGGCCAGCATTCGCTTCACCTGGCTGATGCTCGGGGTTATGAGCATGGTGTCGTCAGCGAAGGGAAGATAGTACAGCTGCCGTCTGTCGATCCTCACTCCCATGTCTTCCCATTCTAGTTCGCTCATAACGTTCTTGATGGTGGTGCTGAAGAGCTTCGGAGATATGGTATGTCCTGCCGAACCCCTCTCTTCACGTCGATGACGACCGTCGTTGTAGAATGGTGAAATCTTGATCGTGAATTTCTGTACAGCTCTCGAAGTACTCTAACGTGGTGAGTAGGAATGCTCTGACGAGGGAGGCCCATGAACTTCCCCCAAAGATTCTCAAAGCGACCTATATGGTCTTATAGAGCATCGGACGAGAATCACAGAACTGCGCTTCGTTTTTGGTACGGGTCACCGGGTGGTCCGAAAATGGCAAAAAATGGTACCGCTTCAGGGCGGGCTGATAAGGCAAAAGTGACACCTGGAATGGCCCTGTCGTGCTTTGAACTTAACTTACAAAAGGTTTGGAGCTCAAATTAAAGTTTGATTATGGTAATTTTCTATGTTTCCTAGACGAAGCTGCAGTGTACATTCAAGTGATCCATTCGCAGCGGTTTCGGCAGCGAATGGATGGCCGAGTGGGTAGCGAAATGGGGACATGCGGGGAGGAGTCGAGGGTTCGGTTCCGGGGGCGGGGTATCTGGGCCCCTATGTGGACTGGCAGCGTTTTTTGCGAATGAAGATTACATTTTGGCTTCGCTAGGGTACCTTCTTCGCGTCCTAACCGCACTTTCAAACCTGTTGTCAGGTGTGGAAGAAGCTGGGTTTTTGTGTGGAGCGATATCGCGCATCCGTTAAACGATGCTTTTCTCGTTGAGGAAGGTTCAGTCAGATGCTGTTCCCATATGACCTCTGTGGCATGTTTTCCATTATTTTTGCAAGTTTTAGTCAGTTTAACTTTCTGTGCCAACACGAGGTTTTAAGTGGATCTTTATTTAGCAGGGCCTGACGTTTCGACTTCTCGTCGCCTTCAGAGGCCAATTGGAAAAGAAACGAAAGTTCGTCCCTACTGCCTTACTGACGTGGGTGAACATCAGCCCTTGCGGTGGGTCCAATTGGCCTCTGAAGACGACGAGAAGTCGAAACATCAGGCCCTGCTAAATAAGGATCCACCTAAAACCTCGTGTTGGCACAGAAAGTTAAGCTGACTAAAACTTACAATGCCGAGGTTTGAAGAAGAGAGAAGCTGGAGATTATTTTTGCAAGTGTTTTTCACTATCACTTCATTCGTGAACAAGAACGACAGGCCTTGATTTGACCCATCATAAAGACAAGCTCATTGTTCTTTCTTTGCAGACTGCTTTTTATTCTTCTCGCAACTTTACTATTTTAGCTAACTATTAGCAAGTACTGCATATTTTGTCCAACTCGTGTGACTGGTCGCCTTGCTGTGTGTTTGTTCCTCACCATTCACTTGTAAATTTACGGGAGACGGGTCGGGGGCATTGCGGATAGAAACACTTGCACTCACTCCGTCTACTCTAGAGGTCTAGAAAAATTTTCGTCCAGAAATCATCTGTGGGGCTTCTTGGGACGCAAAGCACCGATTTGGCATCCAATTTCGGTGAAACGTTAGATTACAGAAGGTTACGATGAATATGTGTAAGTTAAAGGAGTACACGCAGAATAACCGGCACTGCTGCCTTTCACGACTCCAAAGGTCGAGGAGAGGTCGAAGGAAAATGTGTCGCTCAAACATCGCTCTGGCGGTTACTTGGGGTGCTGATCACGGATTTAAAATTTTGGTCGATTACGGTAGTTACGGTAGATATGGATGACTGAAGCTGTGCACGTTAGTGGGATCGCTTCCTCCTCCAATGTTGTCGGACTTATTTCCCAACCTTCGACTTCAACCTTTGATGGAAAATAGTACAAGCAAAGTGATAATTTAGAAAGAGTGACAGATTCGTGGTCAGCAGCTTAAATAGTTCCCGAGAAGGCCATTCCAAGTGTCACTTATGCCTTATCAAGACGCTCTGATGTGATACGATTTTTGCCATTTCCGGACCACACAGTGGCCCGTAGCAAAAACGAAGCACAGTTCTGTGATCCTCGTCCGATGCCCTACAAGACCATATAGGCCTGTGAATATTTGGGGGAAGTTCATGGGTTTCCCTTGTGAGTGAGCACCGCTTCGATGACCGCTTCAGTTTCGACGGAGTCGAATGCCTTCCTCAGGTCGATGAACCTATGGTATAGCGGCAGCTTGTACTTTCGCGATACTTCGGTGAGCTTCATAATGATGTGTATGTGGTCGATCGTGCTCAATCCTCTCCGAAGTCCCGCTTGATCGCATGGTCGTCCTTCGTATAGCGTTCTGCTGATCCCATTCAGGTTGACTCGAGTGAACAAACAGCTTGTAGGCAGGCAACTGATCGGGCGATCACCGTCACCCAAAATCTGTTGTTTTGAGAGCCACTTCAGCCACAATTTCGTGTTGTTTTGTGCAATATAAAGCCAGTACACAACATCTTCAGTTTGCTAAGAAGCAACTAGGTGCTGTATGGTCAGTTGGCCTGAAATCTTTCAGCTATGCGGAAATTAGAACAGTTAATTAATTGGGGCATTAGCTGTGAAAGGGAGCTGGTGAGTAGTGTTGCATACTTCAAATGTCGAGATTCCTAGAGCATTTGAGTCACGATTTTCATTTTACTCATTGTATTGAATTTAGAGTGCACTAGAAATTTTTAATAAATGCTTGCAAGTCAAAACGCTTGTCTACACCGACCACATTTCTAGTTATATATTAGGTTGGTGCATAAGTTCTCGGACATTTGGGGCATGAAATATTTATTATCACAACATAGAACAACAATATCAAATCACTTGAAGTAACCACCTTTTACATCAATTTCTTTCACCAACGTGCTGGTAAGTCATGGTGCCTTTTCTCCAAAACGTGGCCGGTTGTGATTCGAAAAATGTGAGCAGTGCCTCCTTGACATCGTCCCTAAATTGCTGGCCATCCAAATAGCGTTTAAGGCTTGAAAACAAATGGTAATCAGAAGGAGCGAGATATGGTGAGTAAAGTGAGTAAGGTGGATGTGGAAGAACGGTCTATCCGTAGCCCGCCAACTCAGCCGCCGTCGCTCTAGCAATATGCGGTCTAGCGTTGTCGCGTTGAAAATACACCTTCACTTGCTCTCCTCTGTGGTTTGAAGGTGGGCCCTCAACATCCTCAGTTGGTTGACGTAAACATCTGCCGTCACTGTTATCCCTTCGTCCAGCAGCTTCCAGTATTCTACGCCAAGAACGCTCCACCAAATGCATAGCATCACCTTTTCCACGTGAAGGTCGGGTTTCGGAACATCCTCTGCCTCTCCAGTTGCGTCAACCCACTGTGCACGCCGGTGATAATTATAGTAGAGTATCCACTTCTCATCCCCGGCGACAAGGTTGTCCAGCCATCCGTGGGTACGTCTGAGGGTAAGGAGAGACAGAGCGACATCGGCTCTGCGATCCATGTCATGTTCTGTTAAGTCGTGAGTTACCCAGCGACCCAATTTTTGCACCTTGCCAATCGGCTTCAATTCTCGAACGACTGTTGAGTGACTAACACCAAGACTATCAAGCACTCTTGGTGTTAGTCACTCAACAGTCACAACGAATCACAACCGGCCACGTTTTGGAGAAAAGGCACCATGACTTACCAGCACGTTGGTGAAAGAAATTGATGTAAAAGGTGGTTACTTCAAGTGATTTGATATTGTTGTTCTATGTTGTGATAATAAATATTTCATGCCCCAAATGTCCGAGAACTTATGCACCAACCTAATATATAACTAGAAATGTGGTCGGTGTAGACAAGCGTTTTGACTTGCAAGCAT